>CAHIKZ030000058.1:2017500-2032500 GCA_903632075.3 Acanthosepion pharaonis
CAAATTACATATTACCATAGTCTGTCGTACCACGGATCCTGTCTCACGTACCTGACGACAAATAGCAGCCAAGCTTGGATGACTAGGTTCCCTTCGTTCTGGAAATGTAACGTGATAAAGCCGTGCAGACTCCCGTCCATTACCTTTCTCGCGGCCGTATGTAAAAATAAGATCTGCATGCTCACGATAGTAATATCTTTATATCGTCAAACGGACCAATTTGCAGTTAACTCACTAAACACGTTAAACATTGTAGACAGACTACTCATAAATGTACACGAATGACAAATGTAACCTAGTCTAATGCCATCTATTAAATTTTGTCCAGAGTTAATAACTCAAAATCGAAGATTTGGCGGACGTATTTTTATATGAATTTTTCCTTATGTTGGTGTGAGGAACCAGTCCGTAAAGTTTGTAAAAATATATTTTATATACACTCTATGATTCTACGCGTTCGCACACACACACAAACACACACATACACACACACAAATATATATATATAATATATATATATATATATATATATATATATATATATATATTCATACATGTTTCATTAAATAATATAGACAAGTGTTGTCTATTTATTTTATGTAAATTCTTTTCGTAACGTCTGATAAATTTAATAATATTATCGTTGAACGAAGAAAGAAATTCCCAGTATTGATCCATATTTTTTTCAATACAATCTAAGCTTTCGGCTCAAATAAGCCATTATCAAAGATGTCAATTACAACATATTAAGCAATATACGGACACGACAGTGATGATAGTCTGTCATTGTTTACATAGATGATTTCTAAGCAACGATAAACACGTGCATATAAGACGCTAGAAGCGAAAATCGCACCGCATCTCATGACGTCACACATGACCACACGAGAGTGAATTGGAGAAGTATGAAGTATGGAAAGCCGTTGGTATAAACCAATGGCTTCTGTTACCAATTATAGATATTTAAGAATATTTGTAGAGATGCCATAATTGATTTTGTTTAGGTTGGGTTTCAACTGTTTGATGTATAATGCTTCAAGGATTTTTAGTTTTTGTCTATTGTTTTCATGTCGAAGTATAATTGTGTTTTCGACAAGTATTTTACGGAATTGTGTGTGCGGGCAGGCATGTTGTTGTAAATGCCTAGTTTCTGCACGATGTATTAGATTCTTTATAATTGCTATTTTGTAGTAATATGGGCATTCGCTCTTGTAGTTAAGTGTAGATGAATTTATGCTTGTAGGTTTGGCGAAATAGTAAATTTGTTATGATTTGTTTTTATCAATATGTCAAGGAAGGGGATTTTATTATTAGTATTGAGTTCATATGTGAATTTAAGGACAGAATTATTTTGGAACCGTTTTTGAAGTTCAATTATTTCATCTGTATTTTTAACTAACATAAGAATATAATCAACGTATTTTAGGTAGATTGATGTTTTTTTTATATAATCTGTAAATATCTTATTTTCGAGGTTCGACATGTAGAAATTGCTAAATGTCGAACCCAGTACTGAACCCATGGAGACACCATCACATTGTATATATATATATATATATATATATATATATATATATATTGTTATTATGATCGAAGAAAGGGACTTCAGTCGTACAAGCTAATAGTAGTTTTCTTAATATATTAGGATTAATTTTAAGTCGGGGTAAAGATGAGTTAAAATCAAACATTTATACAAATATAACATCAGTAAAGTTAATGATATAAATTACAATTATAAAGCCTATTAGGTCTTAAATATTGGTAAAATTCAGGTAGCATCCGAGACGAAAATTATAATGCAAATCGAAATATTCTTTTTGTTTGTTTTTTTTTTAATGGGTTATTGATAACGGATACAAAATTGTGGAGCGCGTGGTCGCAACGCCCAGGTTGAATTTTTGAAAATTTAAGTCAGTGCGTCTTTTACTAATATGGCAATTTAAGAATTCTTTTTGTAAGCGTTTATATTCAGTTTATATCCGTTATCAATAACAGAAAAAAAAACAAAAAAAAAACGTATTTCGATTATATTTTTTAGTCTCGGATGCTAACTGAATTTTACCAATAAAAAAGCTTCAATGGCTGTTGATGACCGTAGCAAACGTCGAATGTACTTGCATATTTAAGGAAGAACTAATACAGTTTAAAATTTTAAAAACGAGGATCATAATATTCATCGGGTGGTTAGCATCTTTAAAATTTTGTTAGCGAAGAGATTTCGACATTTTATATCATTAACTTATTTACTTTGTGTGAATGATTCATTATAGTATAAATTAAAGTGCACCACATATTTGATATATATATATATATATATATATATATATATATATATGGAGGTTGGTAAAAAAATATTGACGTTACAATGTCGTTTTTTGACGTATTTTTTAACGTCAAAAAACGACATTATTACGTCATTATTTTTGCACCAACCTAATATATATGGGATAACGATATATAAATTTTTATATATCAAGAATAAATTTTGTTGGAAAGATGTGACAAATTTGAAAACGTTTTCGTGTGTAGTCTTTCGTCTTTTAGAGCTTCATCAGACAATATGTATATTTATGTTAATGCGACGACACATACGCACGAATGATCGACAGACTCTTAGAAGATGATATTTATGTGTGTTTTAGATGGATAATTGTTGAGGGGGTCCACCCCTTTTTACACAAATGGACTCACCCAGTATATACATATACTACAGCTACGTGAAGACCAGACAGAGCTAGACCGTCGAGTCGAGTCCAGAGTGACAGAGTAAAAGGTTGTAGGTGACCGGAAGAGTGAGGGGTGAGGTAACAGCGTTGTAGGAGTCACAGTGAGCGAGCACGTAGACTCAGTAAGAAGTCATACAGCGATACTTCAATACCAAAGACTGTATATATATTTTGTTACTAACCCGTATTCCTGGAACTACTAACCTGCTTTACCATTTTGTATTATTACGTTAATACATTATTTTCATATATTAATTCCTGGCGTTTGTTATTTATTGGTACCGGATTTCAACCCGGAATCCACAACAATAATACATCACATTTCATTTAGATTCTTTTCTTCTTTGTTTTTGTGCCCATATTTAATAACAAAAGTCTTGAATAAAAACAGAAATATACTGTTGTATAAGATTTTATCTAAATAAACAGTTTTAAATTTTACTCATACCTTCAAAATTGTCTTGCTTACGGCCAGATCACGTTGAAGCAAGGATCTGAACGATCAATGAATTTAAGCAACGTTTAGACTGGTCAATACCTAGATGGGGACCGTTTGGAAATACCTGTCAGTTGAATGTACAGAAAGTGTAATTGAAAATGACTCTGAATTTTTAATTGGAGAGCTGGATTCCAATTCCCGTTGGGTTCGTTATATTCACTTATGTGTAAATACCCTTGGGAAAGGCTTGAATCCAACTAGTCCCTCCACAGATATGGGTTTATTATTAAGATTTGTAAGATTAAACACTTTTTATCTCTTACAATCTAAAAGATATTTTCTAGCTTTAAATAACCTGCAAAAGGTTGATAAACAGTAGAAAACGAATTAATCAATGAATCAAAGTAATTTACAATAGTTTAATTCTGTTCATCTACCCTGGTGTAAATATGGAATTAATTATGGAAA
This sequence comes from Acanthosepion pharaonis, assembly GCA_903632075.3. NCBI lineage: Eukaryota > Metazoa > Mollusca > Cephalopoda > Sepiida > Sepiidae > Acanthosepion > Acanthosepion pharaonis. The sequence continues at coordinate 2,021,134 of CAHIKZ030000058.1, forward strand.
ACCACTTTTAAGTTGTAATCTTGCAGTAATTCACGCCGATGTTACAGGCGTCTCACATAAGAAGGAATTGTAATTTGAGCTAGGAGAAAATACTTCACACATCAACCACGGCTAATATGAAAACATTGGCGTATATATAATATTTTCTGTTAAATCTGTAAAACGCTTTCTTTGATGTTCTTGCGAGAAAGCAAGAATCCTTTGGAAAGAAATTTCTCACTAGAACAATCGTATTCACATGATGCAAATTCTTTTGAAAGATATCCGCCTGTGTATTTCAATTGACGATAAGTCATAACGCCTTAAAAACGATCCTGTTTCAAAATATCGCTGTTTTAGATGAAATTCATTGATTTAAATTTGTTGTCTGTCAATAGGAAAACCGACCGACATGTTTCTAAGCAACTGAGCATTGTATAGACTCGTGACACTGTAAGATATAGAAAAAGAACCCTATAATTATTATTAAAAGCTTCAATAAAACCTATAGGTTATATAAACCCGATAAAAGTTTAGAATAATTTACCCCCCTAAAATCCTCAATGTATGATGACGTGCAAATTATAATTTGTGCATTGTTTAACGAAAAATATTTCACACACCTTCAAGGGTTCTTCATTCACATGCAAATTGAATTTGTTAGATAATCTATTTTGTAGGATTCATTATGATTACGTTAGAATACATTTGACCCTACAGTTAAATAATTCATCCTACGTTTAGCATAAAATACCCTGTAAATCAGTACATGTTCAGTAAGAAAAGAAAAAGGAGAAATTAAAAGAAAATTACTTTGGCTTTTATGGAAAACGCATGGTGTTTACGATTTACATCACGTAATCGGAATCCCCTCGAACACACACATTTATTATTTATTTAATCGAGGTTTAACCATTTATTCCAAGTATGATTACAAGGTGTCGCTTGGGTAATGAGTTATTTAAAATGTGTATCTATGTCCGTTCGGACAACCCAATTTAACGAGACAGAAACTGAAGAGTTTTTTTTTTTTGGCGATCAGTAGAAGGAATTGTACGTCTATAAAGTTAAACATATTATTTAAGATTTGAATATCACATCCCTAAGAAGGTCGTTCCATTATGTATGCTATTTCTTTTGGATTCCAATGCACTGTAAGGGTTTACCGTCAGCAAAAGTGGTATCAGTTACCTGCGGGAAATAGCAAAATCTATGTCATTTGTATAATCTTAATTTGTATACGATACTCACATTTAAAATATTTTCGTCATTATGAGACATATATATATATATATATATATATATATATATATATATATATATATATATATATATATATATATATATATTAGATTACAGATACTAGAAGTAATTTATATTAAAATATTAAAGACGGCACTGAACAGAATCAACTATGAATACTGCAGTAATGTTCTGAAATGTCTGTATAAGAACAGTTTTTTCATGCTTTAATGCGCGCATGACCATGACATTATAACAGTGAGAAAAAATTCCATAATGGATAATTTTTTTCACGTCCTAATGCACGCTCAGCACATTGTCAACAATTTTGCATTTAAAAGCACAATGAAAAAAAATTACGGTAATAGATAACAACGCACACCTTAAAAATACTTATGCTAATGAACAACATATAGTTTTGTATTACTTGCACCTCTGAAGATGATGTGAAAAAAAGATTGAAAGTACTTGGGAAATGAAAATAAAAGAAATTTAAACAGCTATAGCACATTTCTCTCATTCTTTAACATCAATACACGGAAGCTTATTCGTGAGTATGAACGGATTTTGTTAAAAATTAGCAGACATAATGTCTTTAATTTGTACAAATTCAAAAAGGTTTGATGAATTGGATCGTGATTACGATTCCACTATAATGAATCATAGGCATGGAATATTAGGGTTACAGCCTTTTATATTATATTCTTACTCTTTCTTAGACATTGCGTTCTACCTGGATTCTATAGTCTTAGAAATTTTATATATATATATATATATATATATATATATATTGACTACAAATATTATCAATATATATATATATATATATATATATGTATATATATATATATATATATTGACCATTAATATTATCAATATCTATACCTATATATATATGTATATATATATATGACCACCAATATTATCAATATCTATACCTATATATATATGTATATATATATATATGACCACTAATATTATCAATATCTATACCTATATATATATATATATATATATATATATATATATTGATTAATATTATCAATATCTATACCTATATATATATATATATATATATATATATATATATATTGACCAATTAATATTATCAATATCTATATATATATATATATATATATATATATATATATATATATCTACCATAATATTATCAATATCTATACATCTATATATATATATATATATATATATATATATACCACCAATATTATCAATATCTATACCTATATATATATATATATATATATATATATATATATATATATATGTATGACCATCTATTAATATTATCAATATCTATATATCTATATCTATATATATATATATATATATATATATTGACCACCAATATTATCAATATCTATATCTATATATATATATATATATATATATATATTGACCACCAATATTATCAATATCTATACCTATATATATATATATATATATATATATATATATATATATTGACCACCAATTTTATCAATATATGTATATATATATATATATATATATATATATATATATATATATATATATATATTGACCACCAATATTAATATCTATATATATATATATATATATATATATATATATATATATATATATATTGACCATATAATATTATCAATATATATATATATATATATATATATATATATATGTGTGTGTGTGTGTGTGTGTGTGTTTGTAGGTGTATATATATAGGCCCCTGTCGGTCAGGGTTGACCATAAGTATCATCCTATATTGTCTATATTATATGGAGCATCGACGTCTGTGACTGTAGATATGATGGAGGGGGTGTGACAATCTCTGTTGCAAAGGTATATATATATATATATGTATGTTCTGTCTGTTTGAGCTGTCATATATTTATATTTCTGCCGGTCCGTGTTTTCCGTGGCTACTTGTGTCAACTTCTCCTCCCCTGACTTGAGGAGTTGGATCAGTATGTTCTGTCTGTTTGAGCTGTCACTCTCCCAGGATTCTGTGTTGATAGCTTCTCCAACTTTCATGTCGCGTCTCACGACATCCCAAAATTCTGTGTTATATATATATATATATATATATATATATATATATATATATATATATATATATATATATATATACTTCATTTTCCATTTGGCTGAAATCACAAACTGAATTAAAATTGAACAGTGGATATTAACTATTGCCACAGGGGTATACTCACATTAATTGCCAGCCACGATTTCAAATTAATTGGATACTGATTAAGACTGATATCACGATATTATTGCTTGACAAACTTGATGTCATTATTGCTACAGAAATCGCCAGATATATTTGTTAATTTCACCTCCTCAAGTAGAATTCAGTCATCCAATCTCTGTTCAGTTTTCTCTTTCTATTTATTGTGTAGTATCCTTCGGTCTCGAGAAAACTTGGATCTGCTCCCAAAGAGCTATGGCTCAGCTTCTAATCGCGGTGCAGCATCTGTTATTGCGGTATACGCCCACACGGAGTCTCGATTGCAATGAATGCATGTGAAGACACTCTCCCCTGATGTCCCCTTGTATTATTTTCGTTGATCACGCTTCTATCCGGCGACAAGATTTCGTATCCCCACGCCTCACCCCAGCCTTAGGTGTAAATCGCGTCTCCAGTATCAGTCATCGTTGCCGAAGTTTTCCTACCTCTCGATGCTCTTGTCTATCGCCCGCATGTCCCTTTTATAGACGTCATGGAAGCGAGATACGGTCTCTATTGTGCACTCTTACCAGTGACCAGTTCTCAGTAATGAAAGACCTTCGGAATCCTCTCATCCGATATAGCGTATATGTCCAGGCAAGCTAAGCCGGTGCTGTTGGAGAAGGCCCTATAAGCAAGGTCTGTGGGCACGGTTGAGAACCACGGCAGTGGTGACCCAGGTTGAACCAAGTGATAGCCAGAATGCCTTTCAGACAGCGAAGATGAAAGCCGCTGAGGTGTCTCTCCTGTTCTAACTATATAATTTGGCTGATCTATATCTCTTTTTCTGTCTAATTCTGCACACTGTTTCCATACGTTTGATACCATAAAACGCATCTGTTGTATCAGGATCCCCCTAATTTGCATAGTGGAGTACCGACCATATAAATATGGTTGGTACCGGGAAGAGAGGGGAGGAATCAAGAGATTCAATCCAGAGACTCTGCCCGACTGCGACTAAGTCAACACATTCTCCAGGAACGGTCTTAACAGGAATATACAAAAGACTATATGTAAATATTGTGTACATTTTCTTGTTTCAATACATTTTGTTCTAAGTACATTTTGTGTTGCATTATTATTCCATGCATTAGTCAAGTTTCAACAACATCATAAACAATATATAACATATATACATGCACTTTATATATTAGTTCATTTCAGCTTGACATTGGGGTTTGTTTTGTTGTCGAATTTGGTATCGAACTTTGTTTAACGCCGAGGTTTTGCCGCCAAAGTAATACTTTACAGATAGAGGATGAAAATGTAATTGTTGCCATATTAATCTCTATGAATTTTGGAAAGGAGTAAATCTCGGAACTTCGATAAAAAAAAGAAGAAAAAAAAAAGAAGATTGTTCCATTTCTTTTGGTGAGCAGAAAATGGTTTGTCAGTTTTCGTCAAAGTGATTTTAACGTAAACGATTAACCTACGCGTCGATGAATATGCCCTGCGTAATAGTTTTAAAAACACCCTCTAAACTGTATTTCGCCATTTCAAGAGACATGGGTTCCTTTCCAAGCTCAACACCTCAGTGTCACATTCTCTGACGATATAAAACAAGCTCGTGTTTCAGCGGCGATTTCCTTGCTGTTAAATCACAGAAAGGTGATATTCTTGACAGAATTGTCATAGGCGATTACAAATGGATCATTTATCATAACGTTCGACGCAAACAGAGATGGAAACAAGATTATGAACGTACTTAAGCGGGCTTTCGTCCATTGAAGGTGTTGCTCTCCGTTTGTTGGGATCGCAGAGAGATAATTCACTTTGAGTTTTTTTCTTTCCAGATGACGAAACAATAACATTCAAAGAACTATTGCGACCAACTCGCCAAGCCCAACGAAGATTCTACGAAAATTGTATCAACAAGTTTGTAGACCAATGGTAGACAGTTGTTAAAAAACAATGGAGATTATGTTCTCATCGATCACTAACTTTTGCTACTTTTGTAATGATTTAATATCTAGCATTCAAAAGGTTTGGAATAACTACATTAAATGTGTATGCACCGTTATTTTATTAAGAAGTTAAGATGGTTTAGCAATATGCCTTTGTCAGTAGTATCTTTAGACTTCGAGGTTTAGAAAATAGTTTGTTGCCCTTCCGTAGGTGCCGTGTAACAGAAGATATACCCTTTAAGCAGCTTGGAGATGAAAAAAGGCCATGTAATCCTATCAGACGAATGAAAAATTTAATATGATAACGTTATGATAACATTTTAGTGATTCATTGCTTTATTACTTAAATACGTAAGGTCTCTCAAGGGAAAATTGTACAGTGCCTGAAATAATGGTGGTGAAAAAGAGTACATACATAAAATAACAGACCAATTGTGTTGTAATGCATAATAAAATTTACAATACAAATTAACAAAAGGAAAGTTAAAACAATGCTTTCATTTCTAGACGTAAATTGTATATACAATGAAATAATCATAAATATGTTATACTGTGAACATACTTTGCTGGTGTGTTTTACAGGTGTAGCTGTCACAACACTTTTAGCTTCAGCGTGGAAAGTTCATGAAACTACTTAAAAAGAGGAAAACCCGGAAGAGCGAAGGAGAGTGAGACAGAGAAAGAGAAAGTGAAAGTTACTTTAAGGCTCACGTGTTTTTATATTCGACAGCTGCTGCTAATATGAATTTTAATTTAGAGCTACGAGAGCGATTATGTAAGGTCACTAAAATATGAAGGGACACGTCGCAGAAGATGACGAAGAAGAAGAGGAAAAACAAGAAGAATAAGAAATAAGAATAAGAATATGCCTGTTGCTCTCAGATTCCTCAATTCCAAAAGCTGTAAATATTTAATATATATATATATATATATATATATATATATATATATATATATATACAAGAAGAGGATTGGTGTATAGATAATAAATTCCAATAACCAAAAAATACTATCCTTAAAAGAGTGATCAATACAGATTAGACCAAATAACCCTAACCCTGTTAAATTGTTTCAACACTTCTGGTGTCTTATCAAGTTTGTGGTGTTTAACATTCAACACAATCACTTAATGAGACACTAGAAGTCTTGAAACAAAATGGCTATTTTTTAGTGGTTTTACAACATTTATGTTATAATTTTCGGATAAATTTATATATATATATATATATATATATATATATATATATATATATATATACGAAGCTAGTTTTACTTACGCATCTACGGTAAATCTGTGTTTATAGTTATTGGCATATTTAACTAACTATAAAAATTTTAACTTTTCGAATTACGTTTATGTTAATATATCTGTCAAAGGACCCGAGGCGAAAAGAAAACATAAAGGTATGGATTAACGGTTGAGTGTAAGGCGTACAGAAACATGGATGGATTTGTTTGATTCTTGCTCAGAGATCGTAATTCTTTAGATAGGAACGATGGTTGAGAAAGTTTCTTTAACTCATTTACAACACGACGTGAAAGATTTTTCATACGTACGAAGGTTGCCATCAAACTAATTAAATAGTTTGGCGATAAATAGGATTAAAAAAATACAGATATAAAAAAAAAGTCGATATGAAACACGCCACATTTGCTTAGGGGCAAATACGATAGAAATATCAATGCTCATCAGTGAAACTGTATTGCTGTATCTAAAGATATATTTATTGTAAAGGAATGGGATTATATATATATATATATATATATATATATATATATATATATATATATATTGACGACCAATTACGAAATAACGAGTCAAACAATTAAGGAAAAGTTGGTCTACAATTATTTACAAGTTTGACAAATAATGAAACCGTAAGTTTGAAACCCTGGTCGTGTTATCGGTTAATCTTATACACACACACACACACACACACACACACATATATCTATCTATCTCTCTCTCTATATATATATATACATATATATATGTGTGTGTGTGTGTGTGTGTGCTGATAATGCACAGTTGAGACAATTGGTTGTCTAGCCACCCTAATGAGCTGCCATACAGTCTGTCTGTGGAATAAAATATATATACAAGGTAACCAAAAAAGTTCTGTCCGTTTTTTGATTAATCATTGAATGAAGTTGAAATATATACGAAATGCGTGTAGCAATTGTTTTCAAATTCGGACAGCCGGAAGTAGAAACATCAGACGTTATAAAAAAAAACACACACACCATGTCTGGTCATCAGTTATAAGACGGACAGCAGTGAGGAGGATGGAATTGCATAGAGATCTCGTTCGGGCCTGTTTGCTTTATGACTTCAAAGTGGGCTTATCAGCAGCTGCATCAAGTCGCCAGATATTTTTGAAAATTTATGTGAGTGTGTTTTTTACTAATATGGCAATTTGAGAATTTTTTTGTTGTAGGAGTTTATCAGTGAACGTGGCATAAACTAAATACTTCAATAAGTAGAGTAATGTCTCAGTTATTATTCTGTAAATTTGCACATCGGATAAGTTCTTTCAAAGCAAATATGTGGTGCAGTTCAATTTATATTACAATGAATCATTCATAGAAAAAGTAAATTAGTAAATTTGTTTTTTCAAAATTTTTTCCTCGGATGACAAATTGTTTGAAAATTGTGCTATCCAGGTTTTTTTTTCACCCACCGAGTTTAAACAGATTTACATTATACACACACACACACACACATATATATATATATATATATGGATTTTATTTTTTATTAGTAATGTTTTTATTACATTCTGCTCGAGTGTATATTTCTTTATTTAACATCGAATGTGCAGACCGACAGAAGATATAAACACTTTTTAAACAAAACACAGCGTGTAACCAAATATAGTTATCCACTAAAAGTAACTTTTGAGTTTATATATATATATATATATATATATATATATACCTAAGTATATAATTGGTATATACGGAATGAATTCCAATAACCAACAATTACTATTCTTAAAAGAGTGCTCAATACAAAGTAGAGCGAGATATAATTATTTTTTAAAAAAATTATAACATAAGTATGTTATAAAAAATCACTAAAAAAATAGCCATTTTGTTTCAACACACTATGTGTCTTATCAAGTGATGATGTTGAAAATAAAATAACCTTTTTATTTTATTTTCAACATCATCACTTGATAAGTGATATTTTTGTAGTGATTTTATAACATACTTATGTTATAATTTTTTTTTATAAAAAATAATTATATATATATATATATATATATATATATATGTGTGTGTGTGTGTGGTTAAAGATTAACAAACCGTATGGCGTCTGAGATAATACCCTTAGATATGATTTCTGTCAAACGGACATTGTGCTTCCAGGCCGATCAAATACAGTTATCAACAAGTCTTGCGTTAAACATTCACCATTCTGCATTTTACGTGCAAAGAATTTAATCTCACTGAAAATCGCAGCAAGACAATGCGATTTCTCAGCATGACTTCTTCAAGCTGATGTGACAATTCTGCAAAATGATGGGAGAATAGATACATGTATTATCGAGATGTCCACGGATATGGTCATCAAAGAAAATGCAACAGTAGAAACATAGAGCGAATTATTTTATGTCACAGGCGTTGAAGCAATGGACGAATTATAAAAAGAAAAACAATGAGAACAGCCGTAAAGATGTTCTGCTTCTCAATTATATATTATATATATATATATATATATATATATATATATATATAACGAGGCTCTCACCCTTTCACTATTGAAACTGTTAAATGTGACCGCCTCTTCTACTCCAATAGCTTCATATCTCGAACCTCTCGCCTGTGGATCTCCGTTCCCTATTCCAGTTTCCCTGATAGCTATAATATCCAACTATTCAAATATGTCAATCGACATCTCCAGTTGCCTTGATCTATCCACTATCCTTCTCCTCATCCTTTCCTCTATCATTCCTATCTGCTCTCGCTCCAAATCTTCTGTAACCCCTTGCGTCCTCGAGGCTTCACGCCTTGCTTGGGTTGAAATGCTTATATATATATATATATATATATATATATATATATATATTAATGCATGTATTGGTTGATATATTGAAAAGTAATAGTCATCTTTGATAATGGCTTATGTAAGCCGAAAGCTTAGATTGGATTAAAATATGTATCAATATGGTGATTTTCTTTTCGTCTTTCAATGATAATGTGATTAAGCTTATCCGACAATATGAAAGGAACTTACTTAAAATAAATAGACAAAATTTGTCTATTAGGTTGGTGCAAAAATAATGACGTAATAATGTCGTTTTTTGACGTTAAAAAATACGTTAAAAAACGACATTATTACGTCATTATTTTTGCACTAACCAAATATATTATTTAATGAAACATGCACAAATGAATAATTCCTGCTTAAATATACAAATATATATATATATATTTATGTATATATATATATATGTATATATATATATATATATATATATATATATATATATATATATATATATATATATATATATATATATATATATATATATATATATATATATATATATATATATATATATATATATATATATATATATATATATAAAGTGCAAAATAATTGTTAATAATGTCGTTTTTTGCCGTATTGTTTAACGTCAAAAAACGACATTATTACGTCATTATTTTTGCACCAACCTAATATAGATATAATCTCGGTGATATCCAGATATATTTCTCTTTTTCGTCTTAAATCAGTTTATCTCAGGGTTGGGCGCTCATAAATTGAAATTAATGGAAAACATAAAAGGCCCTTTTCTGCATTATTGGTTGCGCCTACTTGGGCTAACATTCTAGGATGACAGGAATTATAAAGAATATATTGAATCCATTGCAAGGTGACCTGCTATGAAAATTAGTTTACTCAGTCGTACTCCAGAATCTATCTTGCACATCTACAATTCTAGCATTCATCCATGCTTAAATAATTGCTGCTCCATATGATCCAGTGCTTCTTCAATATCTCTAGATAGGCTTGATATAATCCTAAGGATAAGCTGTAATATTATAGATCTTGATCTAGCGTCTCGGTTTCAGTCACTTTTCGATATTTTAGGGTTGCCTCCTGGTGTCATTTTTACAAATATATTAATTGTAATTGTTCTGATCTGCTCTTTGCTATGATATTGTAAATACTCATTGGGGTTAGTTATTGAATTGATGTTTTATTCCCCTCTCCCCACAGACAATGAATTGTACATATGCGGACTAGTTAGGATTTTCATAGAGACAATGTGGTATTATGGTGGATGTAATAAGAAAGGTAAGAATGCGTTGTTTCGGTATAAGGAATAGTGTGGTATGTTTGGGTCAATGTTTGTGGCTAGCTAAGATTAAATTTAAGAGAGAAGAAGACTGTCCTTTTCCCCCCATCCTCCTTATTCTCCTTGTGATACTTTTTCTGTATTTAAACAGAAATAAATATCCGGAAGTCCCCAGCTTCTTTTCTGTTTTCGCAGTCTTTGATTACCAGCAGACGTGTTTTACTGCTACTCACCGAACTAAGTAAGAATGCGTTGTTTTTGTGTTAGGATTGTTGTGTTATGTTTAGGTCAGTGATTGTGGCTAGCTAAGTTTACATTTAAGCCAGAAAACCGTCCTTTTTTCGAATTCCCCCTTTTTGCCTTGTGCTACATTTTCTGTGCAGAGATAAATATCGTTCTTTATGAATTTAAGCGCAGTGCTAGAATTGCGACAAGGTCTCATCAGTTTACAGTTGAGTCGGTTACATGTAGCAGTAGGTTGTAGGCTAACAGTTTCTTTTCACGAACTTCTCCCTTGTAGAACTCTGTCCCGGTATCATGCCCTCCATTTAAATGCAACGTCATTCGCTTTCTACTGTCATTCTGATTACTCGATCCTTAGTAATTTCTAATTCTTCCAAACCGTTTAACCCGTTGTGTCTTAGTGACATCTCTGCCTTACTTGGAGTGAATTCGCTTAAAAAAGAAAGGAAAAATAATACCG
>CAHIKZ030000058.1:2040000-2062500 GCA_903632075.3 Acanthosepion pharaonis
TATATATATATATATATAATTCTCAAAATGTGTGTGCGTATGTATGTGTGTATGTGATCGGATGTTGTTTATGCATTTACAGTTTTCACCCGATTTAGATGAAATTCTTTTGTTTGATACATAAGACTTCAGTGCCGGTTTTCAGTCGAAATTCTTGGCGACAATGGCTCTCCACTACTTCCTGTCCATTATAACTCTCAGCAACGTTTTACTATTTACTATCTGTTCTTGGATATATATCTTTCATAAAAACTTTAATAAAAATAAATAGTTTAAATTATTGCAATAATATTATTTATTATTATACAGTTCTCCTTTCAGGGCTACCCCCCCATTCAAAATATGAACCGCCATTTGGGTTTATGCCTCAGTTGCACCCAAATATGATGATTAATACTGATTTTCGGGCGGGCTGACTTTAAACTTGCACTGCACCAACTGAACGGCAAAAATTCCCAGTAATGAAAGACCCTGTCTATGACGGGTGAGCATTTACTTAAATATTTGTAACTATAAAAGGAACGTATAAACATAATCAATTTCATAATTTATGACGTCATTTGTTTACATTTGGATACGCATTCAGCAGATATGAATGATTGAGAGAAAATGATGGAGAAATGTGTTTAAAAACAGTAAAATCGACCTTGCTAACCGAACCTCTGTGGCCCAATCAGTTAAGAGCACGTCAGGCTATATGGCGGTTCCGTATAGGATACAGGTTCGATTCCTGTCGGAGAACGAATATTTTCTATGAAGATTTCTCGGACATTCAGGCCGGTAAATGTTGTTAATACTGTTTATTATAAACAGGGCATTTACTTAAATATTTTTCTATAAAAAGAACGTATTATAAAAAGTATTAAACAACATTTACCGGTCTGAAAGTCCGAGAAGTATTCATAGATGCATATATACTATGAAAATTTCTCGAACATTTAGACCGGTGATTAATTTACTATAAGTATGTATTGTTGCTGAATTTATTATAAACATGTATTGTTGGTAAATTTACTATAAACATGTATTGTTGGTAAAAATACTATAAAAATATATTGTAGATAATTTGATATATACATGTATTTTTGTTCAATTTACTATAAACATGTATTGTTGATCAATTTCCAGTAAACATGTATTGTTGGTCAATTTAATATAAACATGTATTGTTGGGCAGTTTACGATAAACATGTATTCTTGATAAATTTACTATAAACACATATTGTTGATCAATTTACTATAAATATATATCGTTGGCCAATTTACTATAAACATGTATTGTTGGTCAATTTAATATAAACGTGTATTGTTGGCCAATTTAATATAAACGTGTATTGTTGGTCAATTTACTATAAACATGTATTGTTGGTCAATTTAATATAAACGTGTATTGTTGGCCAATTTAATATAAATATGTATTCTTGATTAATTTATTATAAACACGTATTTCTGGTCAATTTACTATAAACATGTTTTGTTGATCAATTTTATAGAAACATGTATTGTTGGTCAATTTAATATAAACGTGCATTGTTGGTCAATTTACTATAAACATGTATTGTTGGTCAATTTAATATAAATATGTATTGTTGGCCAATTTACTATAAACATATATTGTTGGTCAATTTATTATATGTTGAGGAGTCCACTCCTTTTTACACAAATGGACTCACCCAGTATATACATATACTACGACTACGTGAAGACCCGAGAGAGCAAGACAGAAGTGTCGAGTCCAGAGTGAGTAAAAGGTTGTAGATAACCGGAAGAGTGAGGGTGAGGTAACAGCGTTGTAGGAGTCACAGTGAGCGAGCACGTAGACTCAGTAAGATGTCATACAGCGATACTCCAATACCAAAGACTGTATATATATATATATATATATATATATATATATATATATATATATATATATATATATATATATATTGCTACTAACCTGTATTCTTGGAACTACTAACCTGCTCTACCAGTTGTATTATTACGTTAATACATTATTTTCATATATTCATTCTTGGCGTTTGTTATTTTTTGGTACCGGATTTCAACCCGGAATCCACAACACTATAAACATGTATTGTTGGTCAATTTACTATAAACATGTATTGTTGGTCAGTTCTCTATAAACATGTATTGATAGTCACTTTAGAATAAACATGAATTGTTGATTAATTACTATAAACCTGTATTGTTGGTAAACTTAATATAAACATGTATTGTTGATCAGTTTACTATAAACATGTATGCTTGATTTATTTACTATAAACATGTATTGTTGTTCAATTTACTATAAACATGTATTGTAGGTCAATTTAAACATATATTATTGGTCAGTTTGCTATAAACCTGTATTGTAGGTCAATTTACTATAAACACTTTTAGTTGATCTATTTTATATAAACATGTATTGTTTGTCAATTTACTATAAACATGTATTATTGATCAATTTAATATAAACGTGTATTGTAGATCTTTTTACTATAAACATCTATTATTGATCAGTTTACTATAAATATATTGTTTGTCAATTCATTGTAAATCTGTATTGTTGGCCAGTTTACAATAAACATGTATTCTTTATTAATGTACTGTAAACCTGTTTTGTTTATCAATTTTATATAAACATATATTGTTGGTCAATTTACTATAAACATGTTTTGTTGTCAATTTACTTTAAGCATGTATTGTTGATCAATTTAATATAAATATACAAGGTTATTCAAAAAGAATGAACCGATTTTATTACTAAATATTTCAATAAAGAAGAGCAATAGAAAATTCCAGCCAAATCACATGTATTCTACTCACAACATTTATTTCCTGCCTTAAAAATGTTAAATATGCCCACCCACCGCCGCACGGGCAACATCAATCCGATAAGAGAATTCCTCTCGGACGCTTATCTGCATATCTCGATCCACTGAATTGATCACTGTTGGTATTCGATGTGTAAAGTTATCGAGGTTACTAGGTAGCAGTGGAAAATATATGCGATCGTTTGCGTATCCCCACAAGAAAAAAAAATCACACACGGTGAGGTCTGGGAATCTCTCAGGCCAGACACAAATAGGATATCGTGGTAAGGACCTGAATAAGGCGTAGTCTGTAAGGTTTCAATATACAGACGTCTTCTTAGCACACGCCAGATGATGGAAAGAGAGATCGCAAGTTGTGGACTTCCGTGGAAACCCTTAAACGCAGCACAAATTCTCGACACTTGTTCCTCCGAAACTCGTGATCCTCCTGGATTTTTTTTCCTTTACACAGAAACCCACATCTCTGGACATTGTTTAAAGCACTGTCGAATATTCTTAGGAGAGGGCGGATTAATGTCAAATTGCATTCGAAAAGCACACTGCACCGTGGCAGCCTTATTTGTTTTCGGGACCTTGAGAACGCAAAACGGTTTTGGCTGGGGACTCACCATTTCGGGATGTTGCAGGGGGAACAAACAACTGAAATTTGCTCGAGATACGTTGCGGCTACAAAGCCCCTGTGGCAGCCACTCAAAACTTAGAAAACTTCTCTTTCAAATGGTCAGCTGATACTTGAGAACTGAAGAAATGTATCATGAAGTCGGTTCATTCTTTTGAAATAACCTTGTATATTGTTGGCCAATTTACTATAAATATGTATAGTTGGTCAATTTAATATAAATATTGATTGTTGGCCAATTTACTATAAATATGCATTGTTGGTCAATTTACTATAAACATGTATTGTAAGTCAATTTACTATAAATATGCATTGTTGGTCAATTTACTATAAACATGTATTGTAGGTCAATTTACTATAAACATGTATTGTAGGTCAATTTACTATAAATATTGATTGTTGGCCAATTTACTATAAATATGTATAGTTGGTCAATTTACTATAAATATTGATTGTTGGCCAATTTACTATAAATATGCATTGTTGGTCAATTTACTATAAACATGTATTGTAGGTCAATTTACTATAAATATGCATTGTTGGTCAATTTACTATAAACATGTATTGTAGGTCAATTTACTATAAACATGTATTGTAGGTCAATTTACTATAAATATTGATTGTTGGCCAATTTACTATAAATATGTATAGTTGGTCAATTTACTATAAATATTGATTGTTGGCCAATTTACTATAAATATGTATAGTTGGTCAATTTAATATAAATATTGATTGTTGGCCAATTTACTATAAATATGCATTGTTGGTCAATTTACTATAAACATGTATTGTAGGTCAATTTACTATAAACATGTATTGTAGGTCAATTTACTATAAATATGCATTGTTGGTTAATTTACTATAAACATGTATTGTAGGTCAATTTACTATAAATATTGATTGTTGGCCAATTTACTATAAATATGTATAGTTGGTCAATTTACTATAAATATTGATTGTTGGCCAATTTACTATAAATATGTATTGCTGGTCAATTTACAATAAATATTGATTGTTGGCCAATTTACTATACATATGTATTGCTGGTCAATTTACTATAAATATTGATTGTTGGCCAATTTACTATAAATATGTACTGTTCATCAATTTACTATAAATATGTACTCTTGGTCAATTTATTATAAATATTTATTGTTGGTGAATTTGCTATAAATATGTACTATTGGTCAATTTACTATAAATATGCATTGTTGGTCAATTTACTATAAATATGTATTGTTGGTCAATTTACTATAAATATGTACTGTTGGTCAATTTACTATAAATGTGTACTGTTGGTCAATTTACTATAAATATATATTATTGTTCAATTTACTATAAATATGAATTATTGGCCAATTTAATATAAATATTTAGTGTTGGCCAATTTACTATAAAATGTTTTTTTTTATACTTTTATAGAGTTTTGTTTTTGTTTATGGATTCACTATTTGCTTGTAGCTGGGAACCTTACCAGTGCTACCACGCTGGACATTCATATTGTATTGACCCCAGTTTAAAGATTAACTATTTACGTATAGCTGGGATCATAACAGTTGCTACCACACCGGATCAGGGTGGACCTGGGAACAACAGCAATTAAGAGGTGGTTCTAGTTTTATACTCAATACCTCCAGTTTTCAGATTAGATGTCTTGCTACCGGATGTAGTTTACCGTCAATCCACGACACTCCCGAAATGTGCATCTAAGGTTTCTTTCTAACTTTGCGCAACATAGAATAAGTTGAATCAACCTTATATCTTGTTATAATCATTATTTATTTCAGTGATAACAATCTTACGGTAAAGTGAATCAAATCTATATTTTTCGAATTATTTACTGCTTAATCGTGTCAGCAGTTACACTGAAAAGTGACGCATTCGTAATGTTCATTAGTTTCTTGTCGCTTCTAAACTTAACAAGGTTAACGCTTGGCAAATATGATTCTTGAAGGATGTAAATCACGGTGTATTGATCAAGCTATAAGCGGGGAATGTGTAATTCGACGAAACAAAATATGTTTACTGATTTCAATTATATATTCCATAAATAATGCATAAATATGATCTTATTTTTTTCGGCTCGATCTCCGGAGGCATTGTACTATCTTTAAATATTGATACATACAAAATATAATATGGACCCAATGTTATGCGCAGCAAGCATACATGTAGACACATATGTATGCATACCTAATATATATATATATATATATATATATATATATATATATGTATATATATATATATATGTTTATATAGAGTGTGTGTGTGGAGAGAGAGAGAGAGAGAAAGAAAGAGAGATGGGTGGCACTCTGTCAAAACGATAAAAGTTTTATACTGAGTGCAGGAAGGGCAATTGTTTGAAAATGGTTTACCTCCGTTTTAAGCGTCTACACACAAGATTATCATGTCTGTCTGTTTGTCTGTCTGTCTATCTCCCTATCTATCTATCTATCTATCTATCTATCTATCTATCTAAGTCTATTTCAAGTTATCTATCTTTCTTTATTTTTATCTATCTCAGTCTATTCCAATCTTTGTCTTTCTATTTCAGTATTTTTGAATTTATCTTTTTCTTTCTTTATTTCTTTCATTCTTCCTTTCTTTCTTTCATTCTTCCTTTTTATCTATCTATCTATCTATCTATCTATCTATCTATCTATCTATCTATCTATCCATCCATCCACAGGCAATCCAATCTATTTTGCTGTCTTCTATCTTAGTCTCTCCGAATCGATCTTTCTATCGCAGTTTGTTCAAATCTATCTATCTATCTATCTATCTATCTATCTGTTGACATCTTTCTCTCCACCTTTTGCTCACTCTCTGTCTTTTTCTCTCTCTTTCTCTCTGTCTCACACACTATCAACCAATTTATATATCGTGTATGATCAAATCGAATTTTTTGACAGCTGTAACCTTCTCACCAGACGATTTCGAAGTAAAGAAGACTAAGACAAACATTCATTTTTAGACAGACAATAACTAGAATGAATTTCTTTGGATACTATTTTGATGAACTGCGATAAATAATCAATTTGGTTGTTTTCTTTTTCCATATTTGAGTGAAGTTTCCCTGGTTTATATTTTTCTTCGTTAGAAACATCTAAAATCCCTTTGTCACCAGCTTGATATCTATACTTTCTTTTTATAAATCTTAATTTTTCATTCACCTTATTTTTTTTCCATTCTTTTCGAACACTCAGGTCGCTGTATATTCTACCACAGTTAAAAAAATAAATGCGTCCGATAAAATAAAGAAAGCCACCAGTGGGATTTGAATACGCATCTTGCATAATTAGATGTCTGTCCGAATTTTGTCGAGTATAGCTGCGAACACTCGCCTGCAGGTGAAATTAAAATCTATTCATTTCGCTACAATATTCCTTATACGGACTTTTTACCAACTTTATAGACCATAAACACCCAGTTATCAGAAAACTCACTATACAGTATAAATGGTCGCTCAAACTAGTTCGCTAATAATCTAATAGTGATGCCTCAAACGTTTTATGATTTCTAAGTTCCTCCTTCTAGTTTCCCTTCAGGACGTGGGCGACCAGGGTTCTCCACTATTTTCTACTTTTTGTAACGCTTAGGAAGAACAATTTGGCCAATTCTTAAAAGTGTAACGAGGGCACTCGGCTTTAGAAATCGCCGTAGTGCCACATATTCATACAAACGTCATACTCTCTGCAGCTCATAGGAAGAACTATTTAGACAATTCTTGAAGGAATATTGAGGGCCCCAGGCTTTAGAAATCGATGTTGTGCCATCTTTTTATACAAACTTCCTACTTTTTGTAGCTCTTAGGAATAACTATTTGGGCAATTCTTAAAAGTCTATTGAGGAGCCCCAGGCTTTAGAAATCGCTGTTGTGACATCTATTTATACAAGCTTGTTAGATAGGTCTTCTCTGTTTCGGTTTATCTCTTTTGTCTTCAATACGTATTGTGAATATCAGATTTTCCAAGCCCTCTTTCCTCATTATACCTATTTCTGATAGTAAATAAAAGCATCCTCTTTTGCTTCTAATTTTCCTCGTAGTAGAGAACAAGATAGTTTCCACAGTTTACTTTGAATCTTTCATTCAGCTTCGAAATAGCGAATCCAGATTTCATTTTGAGTTACCAATTTGCAGAGGAAATTATCAAAGTCAGCCTAGAAGCAAGTCAGAAATCTTATGGAAAATGTCAGCCTTTTTCAGCTTCTCCTCTTGTGTCCGCATTCTTGTGATTCATCTTGCAGACAGCTTGCTCATCTCGAAGATCTCAGTTAAAACAGTATTGACCAAACCAGAACCAATGCCTATGGACTTAGCTATCTGCTGGACAGTAAGACGTCTGTCAGCCAAAAGCATACGATTCTTCAGTCGTTGAGGTTTTCTGACGACCTGACCAAGAATTATCGTTTGAGCATTCACGCTCCCCCACTTGAACTCTGCATCCCAGTTCACAGTTGCAGCGTAAGGGGATTACTCAGTATGTGTCTGTCCCCTTAGATTTTGTTGGATGTCATACTTTTCATTTGTAGATAGTTTATGACTGCTCAAGTCTCTGTTTTGTCTATTTTTTGATTTTTCTCACACCTTTCGGGTTTGCACAGGCCTCACCTGCACAAAATATTAAGAATAATGGCAGAGAGACCAAAAGAAACAACTATTTATATGAAAAATAGTTAATAAATATTTTGAAAACTGTAAACAAAATGAAGTTGACGCGTTGAAATCCAGATAATTTTTAAAATAAAAAAAACACCCTTATTATCATACTGGTAAGAAAAACTGAAAAAAATAAAGCATACACTAGTATACTTCCGACCATTACAAAGTCCGCCTCCAAATGTAGACACCAATGAACATAGTGATGAGAAATTCAAGAAACTTATAGAGTGTTTCCATAGTTTGCTTTGAATCTTTGATTCAAGTTCGAAGTGGTGAATTCATGTTTCATTTTGAGTTACCAATCTGCGGAGGAAATTATTTAAGTCAGCCTAGAAGCGAGTCAGAAATCTTATGGAAAATGTCAGCATTTTTCAGCTTCTTCTCTTGTATTTTGTATTAAAATGTTATTGAGGATGGGCTGTTGAAAATTGTATACCCTCTCCCCGAATACAAAACAAGTTTCTCAGTTTGATGAATGAAATTTGGTATCCGTAGCGTAACCCAAACAGAGTATCTCATTCATGAATGAATAATCCCCCAGATCCTCACATGTACAGGGATATCTCAGTTGGATCGATTATGGTCAAAATAATAATAAACATTATTCACACTAGTTATATTTTAACTATTGTTCTAGTCTTTGTTTATATTATCACAACTTTTAGGTCTTTATCAGATATATATATTTCCGGGTACACTTCAGGGTAATCTTGACTGAACTATTTATTTATCTACGGTGGGTAGATAGATCTCATTCTACTGCTCATGTCAAGGGATATTGTCTAGTTCTTATTTTTATTACTGCCCAGTTTTTGCTCGCTTTCCAATGTGTTCAGGTACACACTACCCGATCCAGAGAAAAGGGTTTGATGTCACCAAATTCATGAACCAACGCTTTAAGTCTTTAGACCATTGCCCCATTTACTGTAGTGGACTTGGAGCCTTAAACCTAATCTCTCTATTGATTAATAATGCTGGTGCCTGTCCTGATATGATTGTTGCTGATCTTGAAAACATGATGTCTCCGTTAATTAATTAGCGGCTCCCATATATTTATTTCTATGCTAGGCCTATGAGCATATCTGCTAATCATCTCAGGCGTCTAACACTCCAGTTTTCTTCCTTGTCCAGTATTTTCACTTCGGCCACAGGTGTTGTTGACTACTACCTTTCTCTCCATACATGATCAGTAATGCCCGATTTCATTGTTTCACCCATTAATAAGACTTGGTGGCGTTCCTCCTGCCTTAATTGTAAGGGGTGGCTTGTTTCACAATTATATTAACTGTCACAAATGTATGGAATCGAGTACACACAGTTATTGGTCATATTCTGCACCTTGTTAGGTTTTACTCGGCAGAGTGGAGTGGAATGGAGCTGCTTCCGAATATTTTCCTATTGTCATTGTTGTAATGGAATAACCTGCCATCCGCATGAGTGACTACATCATAGGTAGTAACTAACTATAAGTTTCTGTAAGTCAAGAGACTACAGAGACTAGCTGCGACCTGTTCCAGCTGAACAGTCGAACTTTCTGCCCGAAGGCAGAGAGGAACCCGGATGAGGCTACGCCGAAGGGCAAAGTCTCGTTCGAGGAGGTAGACTGACCCTGAACCCGTTTATACTGGTTCGAAAGGGAATATTTTTGGCCGAGCCTACGGGCTCGGAGAACCCATTTTAAACCGGCTTTGTGCCACATGCAACTCTCGTTGTGGGGGTAGCTAAATATACTAGCTGCGATCTGTTCCAACTGAACAGTCGAAATCTCTGCCTTCGGGCAGAGAGGAACCCGGACGCGGCTCCGCCGAAGGACAGATTCTCGTTCGGGGAGGTTGACCAACCTGATCCTGTTTATGCGGTTTCTATGGGCATTTTTTGGCCGAGCCTATGGGCTTAGAAGACCGACGTAAAACTCAGCCTTGTGCCACATCTAAACCTCGTGGTGGGGTTAGTAAATATCGACTAGCTGGGATCTGTTAATCAGCTCTTAGCTGTTGTCGAACTCTCTGCTTTTGGGTGGAGATGAACCTGGACGAGGCTATGCCGAAAGGCAGATTCTCGTCCGGGGAGGTAGAGAGACCTGAATCCGTTTATGCAGGGTTTACGGGGCGTTTCTGGCCGAGCCTAAGGACTCAGAATGCCAACATTTAATTCGGCCTTGTGCCACATCCTACGTGGGGAGGTTGGTAAATATTACTAGCCGGGATCTGTTGAGTACGACTCAGACTTACATGAGAACTACCGACCTTCCAATAGTAGCACTCTCTACTGGATTGACTTGCGACGACCTTGTGCATAACTGTTACTTTTATTCTTGTTTTACTGCTTTTGTACTATAAACCTCTACTTAGTTTATCCACCTTGTTTTTCAAGTATTTATTTCTATTATCTCTGAATATAACAGTTTTATAAACTGCAGCTCTGAATCCCCCCCAAAACCCTTGAGGATGACCGTGGAAATATTTTGGTCTTTCTCCTCGTCTCTTATGTTCCCGTCTGTAGACTCTGACGATATTCAAACAGAAACTAAAGAATATTGTGTTAACTCCGTTATCACGGTTCTATGAAGCTCAGCACATAAAAACCTAAATTGTCCTTCGTTCTGTTAAGTGGGGTAATGATGACAAATATGTGATCAAACAACTTTATACCACAAAACAGTAAGTGTTACGTATCATTTGTTGACCTCACAGAAGTATATGACAATATCAATAGAAACTGTCTCTTCCCGTCCAGTCGAAATCGAATCGTCTTTAAAGCTCTGACTCGATTCAATGCTTAGATGTGAGAGAAATATATCGGTCCGTAAAAGTATCATGTATCGGGTAAGGACACCAATGCTTAAACTTTCCAAACCTCATCTTATAGCGCAATAAGCACATGAGAACGCCAATCACTTTAATCTCTTCCGGGACTACACTCTACGCATATACAAGCACAGATATAAAGAGATGGGCACTTATCCTTTAAGCATTTCATACCACATCCTAAACGAATCTGTTAATAGGAAATTCCGATTCCGCTTTCAATCCCAAGGCAAGTGTAAAGATAGTGACGTAGGGTGCTAAGCTTATGACAGAGGTTGGATTAATAACGATCTTAAACAAAATCTAAATTCGCTACCAAATTTTCCAAGAATTCTAAGAAAATTAGCTCAAGATAAAGCATTCCGAAACTGAAACTCTTATCTCTAATTGGAAAGAATGGAACCTACACTGGATCCATCAAGAAAAGAAAAAAAAAAAATGGTGTATGGATTTTTTAAGCATTTCACCCCAAACAAATCGGGAGGGCCACTATTACACAAGGAGTTACAGTACAATGAAAATAAAGGGAGGTGTTTGAAGAAAGGATATAGAGAAGGAAGGGATCAGGACCAAGGCATCAGAAGATGTCGATTGACATTACATTTGAATATTTGAATATTGTAGCTATCAAGGAAGCAAGTAAGAGGAAGGGAGTTCCACTGTTGGGACGTGCGAGAGAAGAAGCTTTTGGAGTAGAAGAAGCGGTTATATTTAACTGTTTCAACAGTGAAAGCGTGCGGCCGTGATGCCAACCTGGTAGAATCATGCATTTTGGATACCAGAGCAGTTGGCATGAAACTACTTGTAGAGAAGACAGAGGGAAGCCACATTATGTCTGTGAGAAAGTGACTGTAGATGATATGCTAGATCAGGACCTATCACATTGTTATAACAAATACAGGAGAAAAGCCAATTCAACATGTAACAAACGTTAAGGATAGTTTGATCCAATATAAAAAGATGTGAAAAAAAAAACATGAACATCTTCTTAAACATGCATGGTGTCAAATCTGTTCAGAAATATTTAAACTATCATCGTAATGCAAACGCAGTTTTTGAAAAATCGTTCGAGGCTTCGTGTCAATTAAGCCGGTAGCTCGTGGATTGACGTTATAGAAGCAAAAAAAAAAAAGACACCATATCACTTGAAGAATTTCAACAGCAGCAACAACTAAAATGGAAAGCGTATGTATCTCGCATAGAAAACAATCATCAATGGATGATGCCGATCATCGTAACACTGTACAAAAATTTAGGAAAGAAACCCAATCAATAACAGAAAACGTGTGAAAATTGTCTTTACATTTCAAGCGACAACATCACCTCTACTCGTAAGCCACTGATCTTTCACTGAGTGGCATGCCTGTAGCGTTTCCCGCCGGTGGCCTGTTGTCAGGGCGCCGGCGTGTTCGTCTCAGCATTGTTACCACTGGCGGACCGCTAGAAGCCCACCGGTGGCCCGCCGGTGGCTGTCAAATCAATGCTGACGTTGCGGTCCACCAGCGAGCCACTAGCGGCTTGCATATAGGGACTGTTTTCTTGATCAATGAAAGTCGACTGTTTCCAGTATTAACATTTACATTTGTTTGGAAATAACAAAAACTACAATTTAGCTCATTATTTACATCATTCGGACTATTGTTCTAATCTTTGTCGCCATATTTATTACAACGTTTCGGCAGATGTACGCTCCGGCCTTCTTCAGGTGGTTGGAATGTCGAACTGAACCCTTTATTTCGCTCTAGTTCCACGTGCCATTTATAATGGATGTCAGTTATCAGTTATCTCCTGTTAATTCCCCTTTCCAAGTTCTCCATTGCCCTAACCCGGTATTGAACTCACACTCTTTTGGTCCTGTCACTGGATCTAACGCCCTTATTCACAGTGCCATGTATCCTCAAGGATACATGGCACAGTGGATAAAGTGGAGGTTAAGAAAATGGAGAACTTGGAAAGGGAAATTAACGGGAAATAACTGATAACTGGCATCCATTAAACATGGCACGTGGAACTAAAGCAGTCTACCCCAGTGAGCGAAATAAAGGATTCAGTTCGATATTCCAACCACCAGAAGAAGGCCGGAGCGTACGACAGCCGAAACGTTGTAAGAAATATGTCGACAAAGATAAGGACAATAGTCCGTATAATGTAAATAGTGTAGTTAATACGTCATCTTAGAAATATAGGCAGGTACTAGTTAGTTTCGTTGCAAATTGTAAAGGGACAACATTCTAGGTTATCTTGAAAACGTATATTATACCAGCAGGAACCTTCATAGCGAAAGTATTATGCATAATTTATCGATATGTGTTCTCTGTTTATTGAGTTATTTTTGTGTCTGTGATGAAAGTTTCTTTTCGTTCCTACTCAACCAGTGTTCAATACCTCATCCATAGATTGAACATACGACCACGAGATGATATCAAATGAATGTTTATTTCTTACTGTTCAGAGTTATTGTTCATATGCAACTAAAGAAATTAACTAGAGAAAAATTATCAAACTAGAAATAGAAAACAAACGAGCGGGAAGGTACAAACATCCGCTTCCCAGGGCACTTCGACGTGACGTAATATTTAGCTAGCATATCTCGCTAGATCAGGAGTGTCCAAATTTGTTTAATGTAAAAGCCAGATACGATAAAGTTTAGATGTTTAAGAGCCGCACTCACTACCCCCGGCGCACCCGAAAATTTAACCCCTTTACCCATACACCAGGGTTTTCTGATATTCATCTGGAATCCTTTAACTTCTTAAATCTCACTACCTCCCAACATTCCTTATCTCAGCACGAAAAAGCAATGGCCCACTCTGATTAAAATAAGGATTTAAATTCATAAATATTTTTACTGACCATCAATATTAAACTTCCGTTTTAATCCAATGGCGTCTCAATTCATACCCAGTAAATAATTATAAAACATGACATTTTTCAAATTTAACTATTATATTTTATCTATATTTCTGAGATGAGGTATTATGTACATTATTTATATTATTCCGACTATTGTCCTCATCTTTGTCGCCATATTTATTACAACGTTTCGGCCGTTGTACGCTCCGTCCTTCATCAAGTGGTTTATTTCGCTCACAGAGGTAGACTGTTCTATTTCCTCGTGCCATGTCTAATGGATGTCAGTTATCAGTTATCTCCTGTTAATTTCCCTCTGAAAGTTCTCCACTGGCTTAACCGGGTATTGAACTCACACTCTTTGGGTCCGGTCACTGGATCTAATCAACGCCTTTATCCACTGTGTCAAGGGTTAAATTCGACATTCCAACCATCTGAAGAAGGCCGTGGGGTACAATAGCCGAAACGTTGAAATAAATATGGCGACAAAGATGAGGACAATAGTCCGAATAATGTAAATAATGTATATTATATTTTATATTGGTAGCGTTTTTACCACCCCCCACGCTAGATCAATTACTACTAAGTAACAATTTGTAACAGCTATGAAAGGCAGGGAGTTGTAGAGTGCCATCATCGCTGGCATACTGAAGGGTCATGGCACGTAGAAGACAAGTAAAAATAAGAACACTATGTTTGGTCCGTGGAACAATATCGAATGATTGGATCGGTGAATTTTGCCAGCTAACAAGCAGCCTTGACATATTCGGGAAAGACATTAAATTACTACCTGCATACGAACTGAAAAATGAAACTGATATAAAAAAAAAATAAAAATAGAAAGTGGTGTAAGACAAGGATGTGTCTTCTCGCCGGACTCATTCAAACTCTACAGAAAGGGATTTCTCAGAAAATCAGAAGCCCTGACAGTATTCATTATTGGCGTCAACAATCTTAACAATATATACAGATGACACAGTGCTAATAACAAACACGGAAAAGAAACTACAAAAGCTCCTACAAAAGTTAGCAAAGAAAAACTAAAAGTAAGTACTAAATATAAACTAGAAGAAGACAGACTGCATGGGTAGCAGCAAAAGGATGAGGCTAAAAAGCAAATAACATTTCGAGAATACTAAAATGAAGCAGGTAGTGTAATGTAAATATCTGTTAAGTGTTCTAACAGTTGGGAGAAAGTGCGACACTGAGATCAGAAAACGTATTGGGATGACAAAAGATGCACACCAAAAGCTAAGCAGAGTATTAAGAGATACAAAAAAAATCGTTAGAAACAAAAAAACTGCATTGAACTGTTACGTATATATATATATATATATATATATATATATATATATATATATATATATATATATATATATCCTCCTGTATGGCAGCTAATACTGGACAATCTCTTCAAAGATGAAGAAGAGACTTGAAACAGAAATGTGGTTCTACAGAAAGATGACGAAGATACTATGGCCCCAACATGTGAGCAAAAGAAAGGTTTTCGAGAGAATGGAAACAAAAAGTAAACTAATACATAACAGGAAGAGACGGTTGAATTTTCTCCGGCACGTAATGAGGAAAGGGGGCTTGGAAAATATGCTACTCAGAGGAAAGGAGAAAACAGCGTGTAACATACTTGATGAGCTTGGGCTAATGGATGGCCGAACAGGGTTTGGGTGTAATAACAAAAAGACAAAAATTATTAAGAGCGTGAAGGGACAGAAGGATTTGGAGGGCCATGATCGGCTATAGGAAGGGACACAGAATCCATACGTTGAGACAGATGTTGGCCATTTTTCCTACTTGACTCAACATTTTGGTCTTTTGCCTTA
This sequence comes from Acanthosepion pharaonis, assembly GCA_903632075.3. NCBI lineage: Eukaryota > Metazoa > Mollusca > Cephalopoda > Sepiida > Sepiidae > Acanthosepion > Acanthosepion pharaonis. Next base: position 2,055,597 of record CAHIKZ030000058.1, read on the forward strand.
TTTTATGTAACATGATTAAGTATTTAAGTGTATGATCCTGTCGCATTTGAAACGATTACCTTGCACAGATTATTGTAACCACATACAAATGCATTTTCTTTTGCGTTCTATCAAAGTTAGTTATGACTAAAACATTCTGGAGAAATTATTGGAGAAATAACATTTTTTCCTTACATCCGGCATGAAAATCTTCCTTCTTCTTCGCTGAAATGCCAAAATCAATGTGAATTTATTCTGCGCATCTGTGAAATTTCACTGAACAACTTACATATTTACACTTCTTCGGTGTTTATTATCAATTTAACTTCGAACGTGCTAACTTAGGGACACAAAATCGTAAACACATGCGAGCAACCACTAATTTGAAGTTCACACAAACTATGCCAAAAGAATATTTAAAAAGCTATCCAAATTCACGATCTCTCTCTCTCCTATATATATATATATATATATATATATATATATATATATATATATATATATATATATATATAATGGCTGAGACTCGAATATAAAGGAAGCCAATAAAATGGGAAGCAAATGTTGGTATCTCTCGCGGCTGCGTGAATTGTCCTCCTGTTTGCTTCTTGGTCAACCTAATGGCTCCTGCAGATAACCAGTTGAAAACATTATAAGTTGCGAAATATAAGAGCTACCAGATTTAACTCCAGGAATTATAGGGTGTTTCTGTTTGACTAAAATATCAAATCTGAAATTCATTTTTGTCTCAGTTCAATGCCCGCAGAATAAAATGGTGCGTCTCTTCTTTCTTAAAGTTCGCACAAGCAAAAGTATCAAACATTAAAAATATTAGGTTGTTATTTAACTGAAAATTATTTAACTTTAATGTTTGCAGTGTTTAGAGAACAAAATGTGCTGAAAGTATTCTTGCCTGACTATGAATTTTCGGAGAATTGTATAGTAATAAGCATTTATCTTTCCTATGTCCGAGAAGCTTAGCTAACCTTTTAAATGATGATCTGTTCCAATTGAAAATTGCTTACAGTATTTACATTAGTCGGACTATTGTCCTCATCTTTGTCGCCATATTTGTCACAACGTTTCGGCCGTTGTACGCTCCGGCCTTCTTCAGGTGGTTGGAATTTCGAACTGAACCGTTTATTTCGATCACTGGGGTAGACTTTTCTAGTTTCACGTGCCATTTTTGATGGATGTCAGTTATCAGTTAGCTTCTTTGGGTCTGTCACTGGATCTAACCAACGCCTTTATCCACTGTGCCATGTGTCATATGCTAGGCCACAAAAATCTCCTGAGCCGACCAAGCATAGAAATAAATACAATATGGGAACCAGTAATAAGGAGTGCCAGAGAAAAGCAATGATAACAAAGTTGCAATATGAACTCTGGTAAAGACATGCAATGATAACAGCAAAATTGCAATATGAGCATTGGTAAAAATGATGCTGAAAATATTAGGTTTATAATACTCAGAAGTTCATACCCAGATGTCCTCAAGGACACATGGCACAGTGGATAAAGGCGTTGGTTAGATCCAGTGACAGACCCAAAGAAGCTAACTGATAACTGACATCCATCAAAAATGGCACGTGAAACTAGAAAAGTCTACCCCAGTGATCGAAATAAACGGTTCAGTTCGAAATTCCAACCACCTGAAGAAGGCCGGAGCGTACAACGGCCGAAACGTTGTGACAAATATGGCGACAAAGATGAGGACAATAGCCCGACTAATGTAAATACTGTACATAATACCTCATCTCAGAAATATAGAGAGACTCTGAAAATTGCTTAATTGTAAGTTTGACTTTTTACGTACTTGTCAGGAAATGCAAGAGGGCAAGTACTAACTACGATATATAGGAAGTATTTTTATAGATGACGGAAAATATGACACCGAAATACGGAGATGCATTGCAATATGGAAATATGGCTTCGAAAATATAAGCAACGTATTACGAAAGAGGAAATGACAATTATCTTTTTTTTTGCAGCATATCAACTCCTTATAGATCATTTAATGTCGAAATTTAATTTTCTTGTGAAGATTAGTAATTTCTTTTACAAAATTCTATTGCTGCTATTTTTATCTTTTAAAACAAATGAATTGCTTCTAATTCTTGTTACTATGGAAATATATTGCGGTATTTTTCTATAAACATTTTTTATACTTTCATAGTGTTTTGAACTCATTTTGGAATTAACTATTTGCCCATAGTTGGGACCCTAACAAGTGGTACCAGGTCAGGATGGACCTGGTTACAATAGCAATTAAGAGATGGTTCCATGTTCCTCAAAACCTCCCAACCAAAGGCCTTGTTGTCAGATGTCGTTTATCGTCATTAATAAAAGGGGGAATAGTTTGTAAGAAACAAAGAGTACTGAACTATTATGTAATATCAATCCTCCTATATGGCAAAGAAATCTAGATAATCACCTCAAGATACCTCAATACCTCAAGCAAAAAGAAAAAAAAAAGAAAAACATTGTGCTTCTACAGACTGATGCTGGTAAACCCATAGAGTGAACTTGGGAATTTTAGGGATAATATAAATAAAATTGTCGCTTATACTTAAAATCAGAAGGAAACAGTTGACATTACTAAGAGACGTAATGAGGAGAGAGGGCTTGGAGAATCGGATACTCGGCGTTCATACTCAATGCAAGAGCGAGTTAGAAAAAAAATCTACTTAATGGGATTATGAAATTAGTTGAGAGAACAGGGATTTCAAGTGATAGCAAAGAGACTAAACTCCCTAAGAGTTACAAAGTACGGAAAGTTGTGGAGAGACATAATCACTCAGATCCTAAGGGGACAATACACATCGAAGAAGAACAATAACAATAACAAAAAGAACAAGAATATAAAAATCTACTGAATATTTCCTGGTTCAACAAGAAAGTTCTACGATTATTATTATGTCATCAGGGATTCTCCTAAATTAATGTAACCTTGAATGATCTATCTTTCCGCTTTATATAAACGATCGTTAGCAAATATCTACACATTAAACCCTAGAGGAAAAGGTCTGGAAACTAATCTATCCCTGGCTTATATTTCTTAGTGCTCTATTGGAGAGGAACTGGTTTGAAAATCAAGCTAATAACATCTAATTATCACCAAGCAGACGGTTTACTCCAGTCCTGATTGATGCTAATACTATCAATAAGACTCCTTGCCTTCAAAGACCATAAGGACTGAAGCTTACCTCTGGACTAAAACGGAAGTGGCCTATAGTAAAGATTCTGAAGAAAAAAAAAAAGATCGTTTCTTTCTATTGCTTATCCTTTCATGTTTGGTCAACTGTCATTTAGCAAGTGTTAGATCAGACCCAAATAAAGTATTGCCGTCCTATCAATGTTAGAACTGGCAAATTGTCAATTTCCCATTTCATTTACAGTCTTCGAAAACGTTTGCCCAATCTTGTGGTTAATTTATTATTTCCCACCCAGCTGACACTTGCCCAGAGACGGAACGTTACTGGGTCTTTACTACTCTGTCCTTATATTCATGGTAAATATTCAAACGAACTATATTACTTAGTTAAACCAGTCCAGACCTTCCAAACTCAGAACCGCCTTGACGACTCCCATCCTCATTCCTTTCATATTCTATTGGTGAGGAAGAAGTTTTTATTTTTTCAACAGAGCAGTCACCTTTGCGAACACGCTCACTAGCGAAAGAATGTTTCTCCAATCACTATGGTCTTAACATCTTGTGTCAATTGTTATCTGTTGTGGAGAAAACGACAGTTTGCCAAGAATGAAAGGAGAAATGATTAATAAACAAAAAAGCTTGTTATTTTCCTTTCTAACCCATTAAAATTACAGGGGTCAAGTTACAGGTTTACCATGTGATCCCTGAAGTTGTATCAAAAAGAAAAGGAAATCTGAAACAAATCAAAATCTTCCATGCTATCAGACGGTTATACTTAGCAGAAAAAGGGCAATGTATTGCTTTATTTCCTTGACCTAAACAGTCGCTGAATTGTTATTGTATTTTCTCGGCATAGTCAGCCAGTTATGTGCCAGGCGTGATGCACGCTTAGACGATCATGAATCTTTCGATACATGACTGATGAGGCAGTTTTTTTTTCCAGCAGTAGGTTGCCATTTCTTTCTGCGGTAGACGAGTTGACATCCAAGGATGTAGAACCCGGTCTCTCCTTCTGCTTACCCATAGCTGGGTAAAAAGAAGATTCATATCTTTCCCGTTTCATTAACTTACGGATAAGCATAATAATTCAACGAATTCGACTAGAATTCGAACTCGGCTCTCCGATTCCTCAATCCGAGGCGCTATCCATTACTCTACCGTGCTCCGACATAATACGAACGTATTAATACTTCCTTCTAAATTAACCACATTAAGTACCTCTATAGATTGAATGGCTCTTGGGCATTAAAATTGGGTGAAAATAAATAAAAAAGACAATGGCTTAACTTTATGCTCTATTGTTTGCAGTAGCGATTTTCCAAGCGTAGCTTAGATGTGGCACAAGGCCAAAAGTCGGGGCACATAGTGAGTATCGAACTCACTACACAGTGATAATTGTTCTACCGAGACAAGCTTTCTAATCATTACACCGTCCCTATTGTTTGCAGTAACTAGAGTGCAGGGTGTCCTGAAGAAGAGATTATAATTAATTCGGATATCTAGGCATTTGGTCAGAATATGTAACGGGACGGTATAAGAACTTTTCTATCCCCAGTTCACATTATGGACAATATACTTAAAATTAAATGGTTCGCATGCATGAAAAATGTTCTGGGTGGCGCTCGGCTTAAGATTGTGTTAATGCTTTTATAGGAAGCGGAAGGCAGTTAATTGGTTTAGCATTTCTATCAAATACAATTATCTTTCTTCGCTAAAACTGTCACGGCAGGAGATTTAATTAGCATCAATGTGGTTACATTTTAAAACGCCGCTTATATCTCTTCTATTTAACGGCATTCGTCATGATCACGAATTCTGGAAGTAGAATACTCCCGGCCTTCAACATATGCATAGTTAGAGAAATTTTAAACAACGCCCAAAATACAGGCTGGAGTAGGATCCTTGAAAGTAAAATATAAAGTAAAGAATTGGAGTTATGAGTAGAAATTCGTAATTCTTAGAACCTTTACGACTAGGAACCGCCATGACAGTCATATTGTAAAGAACCATCCAGGTCTTTGTATTTGGGCAATTTCTCGATCATTTTCATGTGATTTTCTGGGTAACTTATATGTTAATGTTACCTTAGACATTGTTAGTAAAAGTGTCTATTCATTTTCTGACATGGCTCAGAGATCCGATTACTGTTGGTACAATCTAACACTGCAGTTCCCACATCCTGTTATTATTATTATTATTATTGTTGTTTTTGTTTTTGTTTGTGTGTTATATTTTCTGCTTTGTATCCTGTGGTGCTCGGTTCAAATTATGGTTCTGTGGCCCTATAGGAGATTTGTCATTTAATTGATATCACATTTCTTAATATATGTGATGTTCCTAGTAGGACGATTATCTGGGCAACTTATATATTGATGCTACTTGAGACACTGTCAGTGAAATTGTCTATTCCTTTTCTCACGAGGCCCAGAGAAGCGATTACTATTGGGACAATCTCAATCTTTTATCAACATTTTGCAGGTAATGAAAGCAAGAGTTGTAGGGAGATGTGGATTCGTACCCTTCCCATGTATATGTACGAATATAAAGAACGCCACGGGAATTGTAAATCGGCTTCCCGATTAATAATTCCGAGCCTTTAACCATTACACCACGCACACAAATCCATGCTTACATCACCTGGTATTCCAAAGCGGTCGCTCACCAACTTTTGAACATGCTCTGTATTGCTTAATTTTGGTGACGGGAAGGGTGACATAGCCAGAATTCTCAGATTAAACTGTCACCTCATATATATATATATATATATATATATATATATATATATATATGTTGCGATAGATAAATTGTCGTCTAAGAATAACACTGACCTTAATCTTATCAGATATACTAACCAAAATTACATAAAATTATCTTGAAATACTAAAGTCGACTTCGGAATCACCTGCAAGCCTTTTTGGCGGTCTCATTGTTTAAGTTGGTGAATGCTGCCATAATCCTTCGTTTCGATGAAAAATACATCCCTACCCTTACCTAAACGTAACCGCTTTTTTCGAACGTAATTAATAACTGATACAACAAAAGTTAATAAAAATGAACACGCTACCACCCTTGTCTGAATGATTGGATCTCTCTGTATCCTTGGAAACAGTGAATTATGAGTTTTTCGTTGCAGTAAATTTAAAAATAAGTTACTCCAAAATTCGCTTGAGGATGAAATGGAACTAATGTCTTTAATTTAATTACAAAATTAATTCGAAGCTTTTAACTTCCATTTTTGAAACATGGTTAGAATGTGTAGCGAAAAAATATTTTAAATCAGTTAATTTATAATATTAATGCTCTGTAAATTTACATTGAGCACTATTTTGTAAAAATAAAAATATGTATAAGAACACCGGATTATGTATCTTACTGTTCTTATATATATATATATATATATATATATATATATATATATATATATATATATATATATATAACGAATAAGGAATCCTTCAAAATGGTTGTAATTTATTTCATTGGCTATTGCCCAACTTTTCAGACCAAATTCCAACAATGAATTGTGTTCAATTTATCCAGACACAAGGAAAACGAAAAAGAAAAAAAAATGAAGAAAAAGAAAAATAAGGAAAAAAATCAGATGGGGTCAATTTAATTATTAGATATTAAAAGGGAAAAAGAGGGAAAAGGGGAAGAAAGATAGACATTGCAATATAATGTTTATTGGGGGAGAGGAAAGGGAGATAGACATAGGGAGGGAAGCGGTAAAGAGACGGACAGATTGACCCAGTAACTTTTTTTTCCGGTACT
>CAHIKZ030000058.1:2065000-2192500 GCA_903632075.3 Acanthosepion pharaonis
TATATATATATATATATATATATATATATATATATATATATATATATATATATATATATATATATATATATATATATATATATATATATATATATATATATATATATATATATATATATATATATATATATATATATATATATATATATATATATATATATATATATATATATATATATATATATATATATATATATATATATATACAGAGAGAGAGAGAGAGACAGATAGATAGATAGATAGATAGATAGATAGATAGATATATATGTGTGGGTTAAAATAAATTTAATATCAAAAGTCTTTCCTTCGTTACGTGTGTGATAGGTTGATAGATAAATAGATAGATAGGACTATTCTTAGATAGATAGATAGATAGATAGATAGATAGATAGATAGATAGATAGATAGATAGATAGATGTGTGCGAGAGTTGGGGAATTTCTAAATTATTCAAATAATTTCCAAAATATTTACACACAAAATTCTTTAACATTTAATAATTTTTTGCATTTTAATTTCTACACTGTATTCTCTTTGACTCAGTTTAAACTGTCACCAATTTTCATAGACCTCAAATATAATTATACATTTTAATTTTAACACGAAATGCCCCTGACGCCCTTTTAAACTGTCAACCTTTTGTCCTATATCTAAACTCTAATTATAGACATTAATTTTGGAAAGCAAAAATTACACTGAAATGTGTTGGAAAATTCAGAAGAATTTCATTTGGAATAATTGGAACCAAAACCTTAAGCAAAACAGCGAGTATATACCTGAAAAAGTTGTCGTCCATTCAACACAATCTCTTGATGCCAGTTTAAAATGATGTTTTGGGTTGTTTCCTTGTATGTAAACTTCAATTCTAAACCTTACTCTTGAAGAGTGAAAATATCACTAAAATATGTTAAAAAAAACTCTCATGGATTGATTTGAACTAAAGAAAACGTTTACAATAAATGTTAAAAATTAGACGTCAGTTTCAACCGGCGCAGAATTTGATCATAGTCGGCCTGTGAAGTTTGCATATAAATTCAATCCCATGGAGTTGCTGGTATAAGTCTATTCCCATGCTTGTAAAATCTATAAAAAAGCTAGTTAAACAGCATTGGCCGAAGATGTTAGGATCTAAGTTAGCATCTCACTTATTTCAGTGTGTATGTAAGCATGGTTATTTTTTTTAGTCGTGACAAAATGCTATAGAACAGTTCATGAATGTGCTTGAATATTAGGGAAAATTCCCTTGCAATACAAGTATGTAGTCACTTGTGAAAAATGTTTAGTGACACAGAAACCCACTCACCGTAGTGTAGTTGGTATATATTAACCTTCTGCATGTAATGAATTTTTTCTTCAGAATATATACTGACAATTTATCAAGGAGATTAAGGACATGACTAGAATGAAGTGTCTCATCCATCATCTTCACAGGCACGTCATTCATTCATCAACATGCCAACAAAAGTTGCGATCGCCTCGGTGCATATCAGAACAAAAATGAGGTTGGAGAAATATTGTTTTAATCTTTTACTTTTTAACATTTTAAGATACCAACCAGAATCATTGATTTATTTAAACAAATAATATTTTCCATTTTTGATATTTTGATTAATTCAAGGACATTCCAAAATTTGTTGGGTTAATTAATGTCGAATATAAATCTTACATTAAAAAAATCACAATGAATTAATAAATACGTAAAAATATGTTCGGGTTATATTTGATTCTGATGGCAAAATCTAGTCCGTTTTATTCTTGAGTCAAAAGTTAATCACTCTTCCGCTTTATACTTGAGTCAAAAGTTAATGCCTAGTCCGCTTTATACTTGAGTCAAAAGTTAATCGCTGGTCCGCTTTATACTTGAGTCAAAAGTTAATCCCTAGTCCGCTTTATACTTAGTCAAAAGTTAATCACTGTTCCGCTTTATACTTGAGTCAAAAGTTAATCCCTAGTCCGCTTTATACTTGAGTCAAAAGTTAATCCCTAGTCCGCTTTATACTTGAGTCAAAAGTTAATCACTGGTCCGCTTTATACTTGAGTCAAAAGTTAATCACTGGTCCGCTTTATACTTGAGTCAAAAGTTAATCACTGGTCCGCTTTATACTTGAGTCAAAAGTTAATCACTGGTCCGCTTTATACTTGAGTCAAAAGTTAATCACTGGTCCGCTTTATACTTTAGTCAAAAGTTAATCCCTAGTCCGCTTTATACTTTAGTCAAAAGTTAATCACTGGTCCGCTTTATACTATTTTTTAAGCATTTCATCCCAAGCAAGGCGAGGCTGCCACTAGCACGCAAGGGGTTACAGAAAGTGAGAGAAAGAGTAAAGAGGTGTGTTTGATTATTAACGATCTTGAACAAAAACCTAAATTCTCTACTAATTTTTCCAAGATTCTATGAAAATTAGCTCAAGATAAACCTTTCCGACAATGAAAGTCTTATGAGGAATTGGAAAGAATAGAACCTACCCTAAATCCATCAAAAAAAGAAAAACTGTATGTGGAATTAATGAATGCCACATACTTCAAACAAATCGGTGTATGGAATTTTTTGAAGCATTTCATCCCAAGCAAGGCGGGTGTACCAGTAGCACGCAATGATTTATAGAGAGTGAGAGTAAGATTAAAGATGGGTGTTTGAGATTAGGATATAGAGAAGGACGGGGATCAGGATCAAGGCATCAGAAGGTGTCGATTGACATTACATTTGGATATTTGAAGGTTATAGCTATCAGGGAACGAAGTAGGAGGGAGGGAGTTCCACTGTCGGGAGGTGCGACAGAAAGAAATGTTGGAGTAGAAGAGGCTGTTGCATTTAACTGTTTTGATAGTGAAATGGTGTCACCGAGATGACAACCTAGCAGCCCGTTCACGCAGTTTGGGTAGCAGTGAAAGTAGCTCATCTATGCAGTTGCTATGAAAATACTTGCAGAAAAAACAGTGGGAAACCACATAAAAAAAACCCTGATCCGGTTTAATTGATTCAAAAGATAAACTCTAATCCGTTTTATACTTGAGGCAAAAGGTAAACATTAATCCGGTTTATACTTGAGGCAAAAGGTAAACATTAATCCGGTTTATACTTGAGGCAAAAGGTAAACATTAATCCGGTTTATACTTGAGGCAAAAGGTAAACATTGATCCGGTTTATACTTGAGGCAAAAGGTAAACATTGAACCGGTTTATGTGGTTGGTTCTGCACAAAGCTTTCCCAACTATAATCATATCAATATGACTGTCGATTCCTAGGAACTGAGCTGCTTGACCCTCATACGTCGAATACGACGGGAGAGTCCACCATGCGTAACCTTAGAAACATAAAGAAAAATACAATTCCATTCAACCAGAAGAAGAGAAATAGGTTTATCATTTATTCTAAAAAAATTAAAAACAGCCAACGACAACGTCAGCAATAACTCACAAACAAGATCCAAATTTCATAGGAGCAAAAGTACTTATGAATTGGCATACCCCTGACATAACTGAATAAGTACATCAGATCATGGTCCCGTTAGATTTAAATACACACAGAGAATTACCAACCTCTAACCGTAACATACTCATAGAAAACACTAATGTATTAACATCGGCTAACTGAAAAAAAAACTCTTAAAAACAATGGAGGCCTTAATAATAAAAGCAAGAAACTAAATCTTAATTATATTAATTGTTAACACAACCAAAATGTACTGTCCGTGTTCGGAAATTAAAACACTTCTATTGTTAAAACACTTACTATAACATCCTATATATTAAGATAAACAAATATATCCTTGATAATAACCGAAATCTCTCCGACCCAAAGATCATTCAAACAGTTTTTACTCACTATATGTCACAAAATAGATTTCTTTAATGTATGAAAGATAAATATATTAAAATACTTAATCGCAGTTCTTTGACAGTTATCTTCAATGAAACCTGTATAAAAGAATGATTTCTGTCCACACACACACACACACACACATATATATATAAATATATATATATATATATATAATTGTAGAATTGTTAGATTAAACTTTGAACCGTTGTCTATTAGAAATGATTAAAGATATCTTACTGGAATTCTCCTAAGTTTTTATAACACTACTGGGTTCTAGTTTGAACAATAAGAATGTATTTAGCTCTAAGTTGAAATGATGATCCCGATTGCTGTTTTGACCTCCTGATTCAGTTTTCTAATATACTGTACCCTCTTTTTAAAAATTATTCATCGTTATCCTGATGATTCTAGAATGAACTTTGAAGATGGAAGCCAGAGTATGAATACTGGTACCATTACTGAAAGCCTGAATGATTTTTTTCTTTTCACCATTGCTCAGTTGGGAAGACATTGTAGAAATGGCACAAAACGATTTTAACCTGCTCACATTTTAGCAGCATAACTGAAAATTTTTTTCATTGATTCTTACGAAAAATGCTGTCAAGATGGTTAAGCGTCTTATCTAAAAACCCGTAAAAAAGAAACTCAATTAGTTTAGTGTTTTTTAGATCTTAGGCATTATGTGCGACGGGCAATTAGCCCATGCAGTTACACAATTTGGACAATTTTGCCGTTACACCCGGTATATGCAAAGTGCGTTAAAGAGTGTAAGGACATTTCAAAAAAGACAAAAAAATTCCTTAGTTTTATCAAATTACGATAACACTGTATACTGTAGTATTTTCTCGGCATATGACATTACCCTCATGGTTTTAGCTTGAACAAATACTAAAGGATGCTGGGAAACCGACTACATTGGTGGTCTCTAGAAAAGAAATGGAAAATACATGCGGAATAATCTCACTAGATACTTTAGCCTACTTTGCCATGCAGTAGTCTTATTTTTTTATTTTTTTCACCCCAAGCAAGGCAGGTGTTACAGAGAGTCAAAATGAGGGAAAAGACTGTGTATAGGTGTGATTGAGGAAAGAATGAACGATATTCAAGACGACAAAAATGGTCCACACCAGATCCACTCTATCAACAAAAAGCTGCATTCTTCAAGAAACGGCTTAATATACCTGAAATCCTACCAACAAAAAAAATGAAGCGAATGCCATCTACGCCAAACGAGTAAAAAAGAAAGCAAAACATGTTGGCCAATGATATTACAGAAAGAAAAAAAAAAAAAACAAACAAAAAGGGAAGGATAAGGCATTTCATGGAAAATACCTAAAAATGACGAAAGAAGCAGATGTGGACCAACAGAAAACACATCAGTAGATGAGGAACGCCGAGATGACACAGAAGGCCTAATTATTACAGATCAAGACTAAAGCCTCGCAGCCACATCCTATCACTGTCACATAATCAAGGGAGAGAACTGACTCGAAGTGCAGAATGTGAGGAATATATTATCTCAGGCTGTCCGGAACTGGCAAAAATTTAAAAGAAAAAAAAAAAGAATATACTCACAGACATTAAAAGGTAGCGACATATGTGAACTGGAATATACGCAAGAAGCACAAAACCGAAACCACTGAGAAATGGTAGAAACACCAACCAGACACAGTTACCCAAAATAACGATGTAACTATCCTCTTGGACATGCCAGTTAAAACTGACAGATAAATAAAAGCCAACATAATTGATGTTATTATAAAAGACAAGAAATTCAAGAAGCGTTTGCTCATTGACATAGAAGTACCATCTGAGAAAAACCCATTTTTGAAAATGATCGATAAATTGCCGAAACACAAGAACCTGGAGATCGGGATTAACAGGATATGGGGAATAAAGATTGAGACTGTACCAGTAGTAATCGGAACTCTGTGCCTCGTAAGAAAAGGAATGGAAAATTTACTAACAGTGTCCCAGGTAACATCAACATATAAGCTGCCCAGAAAAGGACCTTAGATTGAACCCGGCTCTACAGGATACAAAGCAGAAAACATAACATACACAAATGATAATATCAGGTTGGTGCAAAAATAATGTCGTTTTCTCTTTTGAAGTTGAACGACATTATTTTTGCACCAACCTAATAATAATGTATGCCTGGTATACACATATAAGACTGGTTGTCTTGATATGTTAGTATATTTCTACCTCAGCGTCACTATTTTGGCATGATGCCATTACACTTGTTACTGATACCACTACAAGCATACTACTAATAATAATATTAATTATAATAATTTACAACTATTATAATAAGGCACACGTATAAAATTCATTTGATATTCAGAAGATTCGTTTATAACGTAGAATTTTTTTTCCTTAAAAATTATCCTTAGAACAAGTATTGGGTACTTCAAGCGTGATGTAACGGTCAGCCAACTCTTCCCGCTAAATCAATTATAACTGGGTAGTGACTTCGACCCTTACTACGTGCCCCCATAATTTTGTCCTTGTGGCAAAACTAAGTTACGCTTAACAAATTACTATGATTGAATTGAGAATTTTTAACCTTTTAGTTCAATGAATATTCTCGCCTTCCCTTGGAATGTTCGGATTTTGAAGTTTGCGGCTAACGTGCTTCTAATCCATTGTTAACTAAATCTTACCAATAGTTTAATCCTGCGGTTAATTCTGGGGCGAAACTGATAACAAAACTGCGGATGAGAGAGTGAACTCTGTACCCTTTTCATTTGCCGTGACACATTTCATTACTGAAATGATAAAATCGTATTTAATTTCATTAAGAAAACGGCCTTTCTGTTGAAAGAATACAAGAATTGAAGTTGCTTTTCGTGTAACAGATCATAAATCGGAGGTTGCGTGAATTTTCTTTATTCTTTGACTTTTTGCTTTCTCTAGCATTTTCAGTTTGGAATCAACACGAAGGGTGTCTAAAGCGAATAAGATGAATTCTTTAGTGCAAAGAAGGTCGCCTGGAATGACAGGAATTGCTGTCATAAGGATTTTCACATGTTAAAGATAATCTGTGTTGAGGGGCGTATTCATCTGTGTTTGTGTATATGTTTACGTTATATCAATGTAAATACGTCCCCTGGTGTTAGTTCACACACACACAAACACACACACACAAACATATATATATATATATATATATATATATGTGGGAGTGCCTGTGTGTGTTTCTCTCCGAGATGATTACTAAAAACTACCCAGCACGTCCCAATTTGCATGAGCTAAACAAACTAACGAAGCGAAAAAACAAGGTCGAACCAATAACTTTCCGTAATATATATATATATATATATATATATATATATATGTGTGTGTGTGTGTGTGTGTGTGTGTGTATAATTAAATATGCTCACTTATATGGAATCTAATTTTCACGGAATTGCATCAACATTTACAGGAGAACTAATTGTAACTTATACAATCAATTTTCTTCATGAGTGGATCTAATTATGTGAAACACAGAGTATAGAAAAGATATGTGGAAATTTTTAATTTGATTCATTGCAATTAGAGATCTATATTCTGTATCGAAAAATACAACTGAAATAGAGATTAACTTTAAAAGATTAGCTCACAGAAAAAAATGATCGACCTTTTTTCAGAATTTCAAACGATTTCTAAAGTTTATCAACCTTTTGTAGGTTATTTAAAAAAAAATATTTTTACATTGTAAGAATTAGTAGGGTAGAAATAATAATTGTTTAGTGGTACAACTCTTACTAATCTACCCACAGCTTAGGAAAGAAGATATGGTTTCATACCTTTCCCAGTCAGTGAGTATAATGGACCCAACGGCAATTATAACTCAAGTCTCATATTAAAAATTTCAGACTATTATCCATTGCACCATTAACACATCCAAGTTTACGGAAGCTGGTAATCCGAACTGGCTACTCATATAGCTAATGGTCAGGTTTAACTGTGCTTAACTTCGGTGATTGCAAGAGAAAACCCGTGTTTTTTAACGTGATGTGGACGTCAGCCTGAAATTCAGGAGTTAAAGTGCTGAATATAGCATCAGTCAGTTTAATGACACTTTGTTGTATTAATTCTATGAAATTGATTTTTCACAAGCGTTCATCATTATAATCAAATCATCTACGTGGGCAGTTTAAGGGTTCAGTTCGGAAGTGAATTATCGTAGTTGGGTCTTCATACGTCGACATTGATCTGTGAGTTGAAAAAAAAACTTGCACAGACATACACACAGAGACTCACACGCATACACGATGATAAAAAAGGAAGAGGAAACGTTCGAAAATTTAGTTAAAACAATTGCTCAGAGACAGGAAAACATTCAACACATTATTGGATAGGAAAAGATTTAAAGTTATTAAAATAAATGGATTTTTTCAATCCTGTTTAAATTTTTGCTTCTGTTTAATCAAAATTAGACTCGCTCTTTTTTTCTCTCTATCTATATATATATATATATATATATATATATATATATATACAGGGTTATTCAAAAAGAAAGAAAAGATATCTAAAACTTTATAAAAACAAATGCATTCATCACATTACTAGATAACTAGACAGGAACAAATCAATATTATTAAAATAAATGAAAATATTTTCAATTTTTAAAATCACAACTTTCTATACACACACACACACACACACATATATATATATATATATATATATATATATATATATTCAACAGATTCACTCAATTATGTTCCATGATGATACACTCTTATGTGTCCATGTGTCTTTCGATGCGTAACTGACGAGGCAGTTTTTTCTTCGCGCGGTAGGTTGCCATTTCTTTCTCCTGTACATCAGTTGCCATCCTGCTACTTTTCGATAACTAGGGGAGGGGAAAAGAAGAAGATTCATACCTTTCCCTAGGGTATTAGCACGTTTGTGAATGTAATGGATTCGACTGGAATTCGCATTCGACTCTCAGATTCCTCAATTCGAGCCGCTATACATTATTCCACCGTGCTTCAACACATTACTAGACAGGGAAAGATTCGAAGTTGTATATATATATATATATATATATATATATATATATATATATATATAAACATTTGAATATATATATGTATATATATATATAAACATTTGGATATATATATAAACATTTGGATATATATATAAACATTTGGATATATATATATATATATATAAACATTTGGATATATATATATGTATATATATATATATGTATATATAGATATATGAATATATACATATACATGCAAATGTGAAATATATATATATATATATAGAGAGAGAGATAGATATATAGATAGATAGATAGATAGATAGAGAGAGAGATAGATGGATGAAAGAATTTATATATATATATATATATATATATATATATATATATATATATATATTACAGGAATATTAGTCCTATATATTCTTTCTCACATGTATATATATATATATATATATATATATAAACATTTGAATATATATATATATATATATATATATATATATATATATATATATATGAAATAATATATATATATACATGCAAATGTGAAATATATATATATATATATATAGAGATAGATAGATAGATAGATAGATAGATAGATAGATAGATAGATAGATAGATAGATGTAATTATGTCGATATTTTTAAGATTGGATTGTTTTAGATAGTTGTCATTAATGAGTTACTATATAGTATTAGGGTATCTTTTTACGGCTTACAAGATTTATTGAAATGTTCATAATTTTACCAAGATATAAATGTAATTATATACTCTTGTTAGTTGGCTAAAAAACATGCAAGTGTACCAGAATACATCAGACCTTTTCAGCCTATGAAATTTCCAGAGGACCCTCGTATTTTCAATGTTGTTAATGATAATTTCACTATCATTTTAGTAGCCGTACTTTTCATTTTAAAAGAGATTTATTAGAAAAGGAGATTATTTTGAAAATAAATAACCGAATCTTGAATTATTAACATTCGGTAACGAAATTTATGATATGCTTATATATATATATATATATATATATATATATATATATATATAAAAAGAGAGAGTTAGAGAGAGAGAGAGAGAGAGAGAGAGAAGAGAGAGAGTGAGAAAGAAAGATTTATTAGGTAAATGTGATTTTATATGGTGCGGGCATATTATGTACACATCAGTTATTGAAACATCTTGGGGTATCCGAATAGTTATAGATATGGCGATTTCACAAAGAGACAGTTACCTGGAGATTGTGCAGAAATGCATGAAACTAGTAGAAGTGTACACTGGAAATATTTTTATTAATTATATTAATCCTCTTCCATTTTGTCATTGATCACTTTTGCTCCGGTGTATGTTTTTAACCTTTTCCCTTAGTACTACCTTACTTTGTGCATTTACTAACACCCCCCCACACACACACATAGAAAAACATGTATAAAAGGCGAAACTCGAGTAATGACTCGTGTTGTCCTTTGAGAGGATTTAAATTTGTGAAGTTTTTGCTTTATCTAGTTAATCTAAACGTTCAGCACTTTTCGTTACTGACAGATAGGTGTTTGCATTTAGGTCATCTTTTCTTCTCCGAAATTTTCTCTTGTTTAAGGTGTTAGGCCTTTTGGCAAGTTGTCTGTTGGTTTTCCTTTAGTACACACACAAAAAGAAAAACAAACACACACACACATATATATATATATATATATATATATATATATATATATATATATATATATATATATATATATTAAAGAAAATAGACCACTTTAAAGTTCCATTATAATAATTTATTTCACCAGAGCCCTTTTAAAGTATTCTGGATCATCAGATAGCAATTCCAAAAGATGAAACGAAGACGAAATGGAATGATATAAATGTGTGTCTGTGTGTATACAAATATACATATATGCATGTATTACAGGATACTAATAAGCAAATAAATAATAATAATCGAAAACTATGTTGTAATGTGCATCCTTCCGAAAAGAAATTTCTTGCGACAATATAACTTTTGTAATGTTGGAATCAATCTTAATTAAAAAGGAAAGAATTCAGGAGACAAATACAGCATTCGCCGGTTACAGTTCACAGCGGAACGTTAGACTTTCAGAATGGCTCAACTTTGACATTTTAGTTATGATGGCTGAGGTATCTAAATTTGAAACTTCATTCAACTTTGAAACAATTTCATCCTTATTGTTATACTCTTCGATTTTCTCACATTATGTGAATAATGAAAATATATCAAAATATTCTGGGCGTAAATCAATTGCAAAGTTTTACGCAATTAGTTCACTTTTAAATACATTTTCAGCGTTGCAATTAACTTTCGCTATCTTTTAAGAAGTTTTTGAGCCGATATTATGATCTTACATAATGGAGTTACTAATGGATGTAGTGTATTATTTTGAAACGATCCTAAAAGCAAGTACCAACTAAGATTCGTAAGGGTAATTTGGGTCGACTGCATAAGTGCTTAAACAGAAATGGTTTAGCTATAGCTGAAAAATTATTAAACATGAAATTTGTCTATAAACATTACATGTTCCCGAAGTTTTTTTTTTTTTTTGTAATTTCATTTGAAGGTGTTTTAATCCATTTATATTAAGTCCTCCCAGCCACCACTCTTTAAGCAAAAAGAGTGGTTGTTAGGCTTAAATGTAATTGACATGTAACTGATAGGTATTTATTATATAATACCCGACCTCTGCAAATTTCTATTCCTCTATTAATCTCTGATGAGAAAACGTCGATAAACCAGCTGAGCTGCTTTTTCTACGTTTTGTCTATAGATATTACAATTTTAACGATTTTCCAAGCATAACTTAGATGTGGCACAAGACCGAAAGTAGGGAGCATCCAGGTAGGATCGAATTCACTACTCAGTCGTAATTGATCGTAGCAAGACAAGCTTTCTAACCATTAGACCACATCGACATGCCTCAACTATACCGTAATATACAAAAAGGTTTTCCCCAGAACGGGTTTAGAATCTAGCTTATGTAGAACTACTGACAAAATATAATCTGTTGGCTCTATAGATAAATGCGTCGGCACGTTCATTTTACTAATTACAAGTAATTTCTTCAAACATTGGCTCATGCTGTATGCAAGTAGAGAATGATAGGAAGAAACCATAGAAAGGACAAACACAGGAGAAAAGCAATTTATCGCACTGTACAAACCATAAAAAATATATCTTTGATAATAATTAATAGAATAGGCGAAAGCGCTCAGATATATACAACGTATATATATATATATATATATATATATATATATATATATATATATATATATTCACGATTCATTGAAAAATGATAAAGTGCTTTGATTCAGATCTTTTTAATAAAATTTCTCATGTCATCTTATAATTTCGTTTTTATTTTCGGTAGATAAATTATATAAAAACTCTCCAATTGTTCTTTTTTCCGAGCGCTTTCGGCTATACATTTAGCCATTTTCAAAGTTGAAATATTTTAACTGTTAACGAGAAAAAGATTGTTGTATGCATGTTGTTATATAATGTTTTCATTTTCAAAACACGGTCCTAGATAAACATAAAATAAATAAATAATAACAATAACATTAATATTTTTTTATAAAAATCAGATGAACGAAAATTACAAACAAGATGAAATGAGAATTAAGAATATTATAAAAAAAAATAGACGACACTGTAGACAATAGTAAACAAATTTTCTAATTATTTATTACAAAAAAATTAAAATCGCTAACCCTATAGTTAAAAATAATAATTAACCACTTAGGACAAAATTAAAATGAACAAATATTATTTACGATTTTAATCAATCAATCAAATTTCGTAAATAATTATATTGGCCACACTACAACATTTTTGACAAGAAAACTCACGCTACATCTTTCTGGTCATAGCTCAATTACGTCTCATTTAAATACTCATAGAGACCTACTGGACTCTATTCCTAACATACTTGTTGATAATATAAATATAATAGCATTGTCTAAATGTAAAATAAAGGCGAAAAATAATGGACGCCTTATTAATAAAGAAAAAAAAATAACACGAAATAATACCAACTATGAACATGGACACAATATCATGACCGTGTTTTGAAAATGAAAACATTATATAAATAAATACGTATCTTGTTAAGAGTTAATATATTTCAACCTTAAAAATAGCTAAATATATAGCCGAAAACGTTCGGAAAAAAAAAAAAACAATTGGGCAATTTTTTATATAATTATCAACCGAAAAGAAAAAAATAAATAAGATAACATGAAAATTGTATAAAAAAATAAAAAATAAATCAAAGAACCTTGTCTGTCATATTCAATGAAACATGCATAAAAGAAGGGTTGCTGCCTAAATGCAAAATATATATATATATATATATATATATATATATATATATATATATATATATAAGGAACATAGAAGTGAACTTAGAGGCGACAGTCTGTTTCATGCTATATGCAATCGTCAGGCCACGTGTGCTGTTATTTTTCTCGGCTATTTATATATATACGGGTCAGTGGTGCATTGTGGGTAGCCTATTATGGCGGTTAATTTACAGGAAGTCGTTTATTTATTTGCGTTAAATTATTTTGCTTGTTTTTATTTATTTTTATTTTTTGTTTCTTATTTTATTCATTTATTTATTTTTTTAATCGGTGTCTTTTATTAACGTAGTAAAAATTTGTTTATATCACTTATTTAATAGTTTTGTTTTGGTTTGAGAATTTAATTAAAGCTATTTGTTCCGTTTGGGGAACAAATAGCTGATAGTGAACACTTTATCCCATAAATATAGCACACCTTAAGACTATATATATATATATATATATATATATATATATATATATATATAGAGTGCGTGGGTGTTTGTGTGCTGTGTATGTGCTTTTTTCTCACAGACTGTGTGTCTGTGCGTGCGTGTTTCTCTTTGTTGTATGTGTGTGTGTGAGAGAGAGAGAGAGAGAGAGAGAGAGAGAGAGTCTTTGTCCATTCTAAAATCACTTTTTTACGTGTAGTTACGAAACTGTGCAGATATGAAAAACGAAAAAGAATTCCGCTTGATGGCACTAAATTTGTTTTCGTCTGACCAACTACTCTTCGTTTCCAAGTTGTTATGGATTAAAGGTAGCTTCCTTTGATAATTGGGATGCGGGTACAAATCCTGCTCTAGAGTATATATATATATATATATATATATATATATATAATGAGATTTATTCAATACTCAGACAGTAGTCGAAAATAAATACATAAACTATTTAATATAGTTTGCCATGGATAAATTGTCGTCTGAATTACACAAAAATGGAAATAACATTGACATCACTTTTTAACACATATATTTACCTAACTTACACAAAAAAAATTGAAAACCTAAAGAGTAAATTTATTCAATAAAATCGCCATTGGCTTCAATCACGGCCGTCAGACGGCGTCGAAATCTCCTGCATGTCTTTTGGATGGTCTCCTTGTTTAAGTTGGTGAAAGCTACCATAATCTTTGCCTTCAATTCATCTTGGTTGTTACAAGGAGTTTTGTTGGTCTCTCGCTCAACTGCGCCCCACATTTAATAATCAAGCGGGTTGCAGTTTGGAGGGTTAAGTGGCCAGATGTAAGGATACATGTGGTCGCAGAAATTGTCTGACAGGCAATACTGCGTTCTTCTGCTTGTGTAGCACGGTGCAGAGTCATGTTGCCAAACATAGGGTCTTCCTGCAGCTACCCATTTAACCCAGAGCAGCGCTAACTCCTCAAGGCACATGATGTAGGCCTCTGTGTTGTCAACAAACTCGGGAGTTATTTTCTTATCAGAACGATCAGAATGAGTTTTCCGAGATATTGTATCTTCGTAATCACAATCAGACTCATCCAACTCTTCCGGGGCCAACGCCATGCAGAACAGCATGCAGTTTCCAAATTTCTCATGGTGTACTTTTTCTCACAGACGGTGCCCAACTGACCCTACTATATTGTGCAGTCGACAAAATCAAAAACAAACAATGCGCTTGCGTAAATTAAAAATATAAAACGGCAACACTATACTCATCGCACCCTGTAAATAAACAATGCGCCTATTAAAATATCTACTAAAATAACGTTTAAATGATATATATATATATATATATATATATATATATAGTTTTTCAGGTGTGCCATGATATAAAAAATAATAAGCGTATATATTTTCCATAATATACTTTTTGTTATATCTCATGTTTATTATAATGTGTAGACACTTAAAATCAGATTAACTATCATGATATAAAACTACCATTAGTTTTAATATATTCTTGATATTTTATCTGATAAACATATCTACATTTTCCTTTGTAGAAGACATGCAGATAACGCGAATGTAAAAAAAAATATATATATATATATGGTATACATAAATTCTCCTTGTTTACATTCAGTTGATTTGATAAGAAAATGAAAGTCGATGACAATTTAAATTCTCCAGACATGAAATGAAATAAAACAACTTTGCCTTTTGTGTATGTTAGTTAATGCTTTTGTAAATGGCTAAAAAAGAATTTGATTCAAAATAAGGCAGTTCTGTTTCGGTGTTCTCGAATGCATTTCTTATTACCCGGATCGAACCCTCTGAATACGGATTCAACAAATACATAACAATTAACTCAATATTTATGTATAAAAATGACAATAGAAAAACTAGTAATTGCTGACGCGTTTCGTCGAATGTGGACTTTATCAAAGCAAAATACGAAATGAAATTAATTGAAACAAGGTAACTAATAAAAACAAAAACAGAATGTTCCTAGCAACTGGAATGTAGAGAAACGCTATTTTTATATTGTTAACTACATTCCAGTTGCTAGGAACATTCTGTTTTTGTTTTATTAGTTAACTTGTTTAAATTAATTTCATTTCGTATTTTGCTTTGATAAAGTTCGCATTAGACGAAACGCGTCAGCAATTACTAGTTTTCCTATTGTCATTTTTATTCATAAATATTGTCTTCTGTCTGCTTAAATCGGAGAAATTTTTCACAATTAAATCAATTTAAGAAAAGCATTAGCCTTCTCACTAGACTTATTCAACCTTTGCAGCGTGATTACCTTAAGGGAATCAGGTCTACAATGATTTATTACTGACCGACGCAATGTTAACGACAGAAGAAATGCAGAGGATACAGTCTTGATAGCAGACACAGGAAAGAAACTGCAGAATACATATACAAAGTAGTAATAAAAAAAAGAAAGGACTAAATATTGTATAAAGATAGCATGGACGGTTGTCAGCGGAAAAGGAATGGCCCAGGATCCTAACAACGAACTGGAGATGCTAACATCAAACAAGAACAATATTTAAATATCTTGGAAGTTTTTTAAAAGAGGACGGAAAGTCCGACATTAAAATCCGTAGGTGTATCGGAAATAGTGAATAGGCTTCTAAAAGCTAAGCAAGTAAAAGGAAAATATCAAAAAAATGAAACTGAACTGCTATGTAATCTTAGATCTTCTACATTGGTGTGAATGCCTGGAAATTTGTTCACTGATAAGGTATATATTTTAGGCAAAAGAGGTGTTTCAACAGGTGGATGAAGTAAATACCATGGACTATAGATGTTACTAACATGGAAGTTTTAAGAATAAGGCCAATAAAAAAGACGCTTCTTGTCAGAATCAGAGATACAGTTAGAATTTCCAGGATGTTTAAGTGGAGGAAAGAATACTTAGACAATTTGACACGCACAGGACATATTGATTGAAAAATGGACAGAATGAATGACTGTAAAAAGATTCCATTATTGCGAGTGGAACGGGCAGTGAAGCGCCAAAGCTTACTAACACCTACGAAAGACAGGGATTTGTGGAGAGCCGTCAGCGACACGATGTACAGAATTAAAGAAGAGAATATAATCATTTTAGGAAATTGCTGGTTTAGTAAATTCATCACTTGTAAAAGATCCATGGCTTCCCCAGACGTTAAAAGGATCAATTAAGACAGGCTCTGGAAAAAGACAATACCAAACGAAGAACAATCCAATCTACTTCGTACAAACGCGGTTGTCTTCGAGGGCTCCATCCTTGGTTCTATTCTCATTAGTGACCTTCCTGATGACATCAACTCTGCGCAGTTGACACCACCATTTATTCCTGCCTCGATAGCAAGGCTTATCAGTTCGACAGGGTTAAAGTGGCAGCCGATGACAAAACGAGCTCGTCCACTTTTAACTTGGACAAATGATGGCTTTAAAGCTAAACTTCTCACGATTAATCATCTGAGAGTCCCGTTGCTGCCTTCCATCTACATGGCTGATTCTAACCTTTAGAAAAATGACTTTTCGGGCTAACGTTCTCAGGTGACATGAAGTGTAAAGACTATATTGAATCCACTGCTAGGCTACCTGCTAAGAATGTTGGTGCCCTGTGTCGGGCGGGAAAATCTATCTTACATAATTATAAGTCTATCATTCGATCATGCTTCGAATATTGCTGCCAGATATAGTCCGGTAGCCCTGCTATTTACCTTGACCTCCTCCATAAGATCCAAAGAAGAATCAGCAATATTATTGATCGTGATCTGGCAGCTCGGCTTCAGTCACTTTCCCACCAACGTAAAGTTGCCTCGCTATATCTTTTCTATAAATACTTTCACGGTAATTGTTCGGATAAGTTCTTCGCTTTGGTACTTAGACATTTATTTTTTAAATTGAGCGCAGTACTCGACTGTTGTTGGGATCCCATCAATTTACAGTTGAGCTGGCTTGATATAGCCGTAAACAGTTTCGTTTTAAGGTTTATATAAATTTTACAGTTATAAACCTAGCGGTTATTATTTTACATTTTTAATTTCACTTTTTAAAATATAAACATTTTTAAAATCGTTTTTAATCAAAGGAACGCCGCTAAGATGCAAGGGGGTCACTAACAGTGAAAGAAAATGAAAAAAAAAACTTCAGAAGAAACCGGAACACCAATCCTAAACAGGAAACAAGAGATAAATTTCAATTCCTGTTCAATAGACGGAGAACGCATGTGTAATTACATTAGTTAATATAATTGAGCTGTATATGAAGTGTATATTCCAGTTTATTGCTATTGTCGAACACAAGAAAAAATAACCCATTATTAACCTTTTGTTTTGAATGAGAAAGACATCTTATTTTAAAGAAATGATCACTGCTGAGACGGACATCATCAATGCTCAGTTTCAGATGTATCTGGCTATTTCACTATCAATTCTTCGCTGTTTCTCCCCCAAATTCATAGCGTTCCATTTTATAACTCCTCTCAGTCTTAATTTACAATCCCACTAATCAGAGGCCAGGGCGAGAATAAATTCCATTTCATTATCTTTCCATCTTATACTTTATCTTGCATAATACATTATTGCGACATCAAGTTCCCTTTTTAGGATTGGGTTTCTATTTCCTTCTAAAGTATTCACATTTACATTCACACCTAATAAACTCTTGCGTCTTTTTTTCCTTTATCGTCTTCCTTGGGATAAAATAATAGTAAAAAGTAATAATTGGCTTCAACATTATTAAAAAAATCTTCCACGTCAAGGGCTAATATATTTATTACATTTAATGTTGCAATGAATCGAGAAAAGAATATTTTTTGAGAATTTAAATAATAAAACCATGACAAGATTCGATCCATCGCTAAAGAAGCTTGTATTACACATTGTACTACTGCAGTATGTACCTGACTCCTCCTGCCATGCGTCAAATTTACAAATGCCATATCAGACCAAAAATGTAGCATTGCTAAAATATTCTGCAAGGAATGTGTAATCACTGTGTCGGACCAGGAATTTTTTCTCGGCAAAATCTATCCTGCACATTTAAAAAGCAATCTACCATTCGCCCATGCATTAATATTTTTGCCATATATGTTCTGGTGCAATTTTCGAGATTCTTGACAAAATCCAAAGAAGGCTCTATAATGTAATCGATCATGACTAGGCACCTCGACATTCTCAGCGTCGTGACGTTGGTCCCCCCACCACACACACTGACTTTTCTATTAATATCTTCAAGGAAACTGCTTCAACAAGCTTTTCCCCTGGTACTCCGATTAGGCAAGTTTAAGTGTGCTAGTAGATTTTTCTCACGCTGTGAAACTCCTTTCCGATTTCTCGCTTCCCCGAAAACTAAAATATTCAAAAATGTAAATGCAACGTCAATCGTCATATTCATTTTCCTTGAAACTTTCCTTTTTATCTGCTTTCCTCTATCGTCCTCATTCTCATTCTCTTTTAATGTCATTGCCTGTATACCTATGAGTTCTAGTGGCATTCCGGCATTGCTTGTGATGAAACGATAAAAATATATACACAGCGTGTCCATAGATTTTCTTTACACTTTTAAAAATTATTACAAGAGCAAGTGAACGGACAAATATGTGGAAATTGTTACAAAATGAGGAGTAGATTTTGAATTTTTTTTAACTAATTTAGCTCACCTCTTGATTGGCACCACTAGGTTCACGAAACATACCAAGACGGCATTCGATTCCTTGCCATATTCTGTGTACCAGAGACTCATCAATGGTTGCAATGGCATCAGTGATCTTTTACTTTAGATCAGTGATGTCCTGTATCTTTGTTTGATACACGATGTGTTTAAGATAACCCCAGAGAAAGAAGTCCAGGGAAGTGATATCTGGTGAACGAGGTGGTCAGGAAATTGGGCCATTGCTTCCAGTCCGCGGGACTTGAAATGTTTGTTTTGGTAACCCACGAACATGCAGTCCCAATTTTTTGGTACATCATCTTGCTGGAAAACGATGGTTGATTGAAGGTTATCAGGTTGTGGTGGCAAGTTACTTTTGTAATATATTTCTTAAATTGAAAAGAAACTTTATATACACCCTGTATTTGTAAAAGTATTTTTATACACCCTCTATATATAGGGTGTCCATAAAATCTCTTTACAATTAAAAAAATAAATTATAACAAAAGCAAATTAACAGACAAATATGTGGACATTGTAACAAAATAAGTAGATATTGAAGTTGTTTAAACTAATCTAATATACCTCTACATGGGTACCATTAGGTACCCGAAGCACATGAAGACGATATTCGATTTCCTGATATGTTAGCATAGCCTTATCAATGATAGCAATGGCATCAGTGATCTTTGGCTTTAAATCAGTGATGGCTGTATCTTTCTTTGATACGCAATCATTAACATAAGCCCAGAGAAAGAAGTCCAGTGGAGTGATATCTGGTGAACGAGGTAGCCAGAGAATTGCGCCCTCTCCTTCCAATCCACCGCTCTGGAAATGTTAGGGGTTCATTTAACAGTACCTCTTTTTCATCACCAGGATATCTGAAATACACAAATGCAATGTGATTAAAAACTTTGAGCTACTGAGTAGATAGAACAAATTTCATCAATTGTATTTTTAATATATTTTTTTAAAATTGTAAAGAGACTTTATGGACATCTTGTATAGATAGGCGCTGGAGTTCCCAAATCGTCAGTTTTTGGTTATGTTCAGAAGCATTTATGGGGACTTGTGAATAAATAATTCTTTCCACCAGTAGAATCATTGTTAGTCTCCCGCTATTCCATCGCTATTTTCTCGGTGGATGTTTGTACGAGCTACATTAGTTCCACCAGCTGACACCTTCACAGCACGAAACCGCCATGCCCAGGACGAATGGTTGCATGAGAATCACCCTAAGAATCCCGCGAAGACTTTTCCCCGACCACAATCCTATATATGTTAAGAGAATGAACTTCTTAACGATCGTCTTGCGCCCTTACAACAGCCACATTCTGCAACTCTCTAATATGAGGAACTCTGGAGCCTAATATTGGTTGAACAAAAAAAAAAAAAAAGAAATGTAAAAGATATCTACACAGTTTTGTCTCTGATGTTGAAAGATTCTCTATTCTAGAGTCCTGTAACGTTTTACGAGCAGCGGTCACCTCATGTACCTCAACGGCAGCAACAGCGGTTTGTCTAGAGCAAGCTATCCTCATTGAGCCCAATCCTCTCCAGACTTGTTTGAACTCAGAGTCTTCCAACTCCTAGTCTGGTCGCCAACCAAGACTTATAGGGAAAAGGTTGTCTATCTACTATCCATTGGAGAAGAAATGGCAGTATAACTTGCCGAAGGGTATTTACGCGTCCGTGAATCTAAAGTACTCGACTGAAATTCGAAATTGAATCTCAGATTTTTTCATTCCGAGTCGCTATCTACTACACCACTGTACATCCACAGATTAAGATCAATAAAAGCCAAACGAACTCGATTCTCCGTTGACCGCTGCCTCGTCTAGTAGACTTTCTCAAAAACAGTTTCCCGGAATGGGAAATGTTGATACATATCTCACCAGTAGGGACGGATTTATTTGCGATTTCACGTTGCTTTCTGTATCAGTTAAAGAGAATAACGATCTGTTGAGAGCTAAAACAATTATCAGTAGAAAACGGAATAAAACTAGAAATAAAATTATAGCAATTATGAATTTTGCATAAACCAAGAGTGGTTTCATGAAAAAGAAATATAATAGGATGGAAAAAAAAAACTTGTAGAAAATCATAATTATAATAATTTAGAAACGTTTATCGGACAAGGTATTAAGATAAAAAGTTATAAAAAAAAAAATAAATTCAAACAAATTGACACGAGGTGGCACTTATGAATGAACCTGAAAGCTCTATTAGACAAATATTAAAGGAAAAAAGAAAGAGAGGACTAATGGTTGCGGTATAAATTAACCGTTTCCCTCCAAGGAAACGTTTGGCATTTAGTGATCGAGCAGCCTGTAGTGCTTTCTGTTGAAATTTTAAAAATCTTTCTCTTAAAACAATTTTTACGGAAAATACGTTTCTCAAGTCCAGTAGCTGTTATTTTCTCGTTCCAGTACTAATGGGGTTTTCCTTCGTAACATTTTATTCAAAAGGGTGGGGATTGCTAGCCTCTTGACTTTTTTCATTATTTTCTCTTTTACTTAAATGTGCCATCTATTTTAGCTCTTGCTGCTGTTAGTAATCCTCAAGTGATGTGGTTTCTCTTGTTTGATACAGTTTTTTTTGGCGGGGGGATTCTGTAACGCCGGTCCATAATTTTCAAAGAAATATGGTTTTCGGCAAGACCCTCAAGGTATACCCGCTCAAGACCATTTTAAACTATTGATCTCAAAAAACGATTGAATACAGCTGAGAGTTTAGATATTTCTGAACGGAGTGGGCGTCATTCATAACATGCATATAAAAATCTCTATCTAACGATGATATTTAACAATTTGACTCAAATTTCTAGGCTGTTGCTTTAGTTTCCCAGGTGGAAGAGATAGGTGAAGCTGTCTTTGGCGTATATGTTCAATTTCCTTTTCTACTATACTGATGATTAACTGTAAGAAGATAGAATCCATAATTGTCCGCAAATGAGACAGTCTAAGGTTTGAGCTACATAATATCTGATCTATCTATGTAAGCAGTGAAATAAAAGATAACGAAAAATTACGGCAACTACGAGGTGTGATTATTATTTATCGCATTGCCTTTTGAAAACAAAGTTTGATTGATTACTGCTAAATTCAATCGCCTTCAGAGTAATTCCTTTGGTGACCGATGCACTTTAGTTATTGTCACAGCTGGAAACATTCGTTTTATGGAAGTCATTAATGCAGTCACGATTTGCTGAATGTCATTAATGTCAGCAAATTCTTGGCATTCTTTTAAATTTTGAAAATTCATAAAAATAAATTTTTATGATTATATCCCTCAATTTTGTTTTTGTTAGATAAAATTCACAAAAATGAAATTTTATGATTATATGCTTAAATTTTGTTTTTGACGGATAATATGAATGTCCTATTTTCGTAATATATTTCTTACCCAGGTCCTCGCAAAATCTTAATTATTTTTCCCATTATTAACCATTAACCTTTCCAGATAGGATAAAACATGACACATTGATCCCTAAGGAAGATCTTTTAGGTGCTATGAGAGATAGGGAATACTGGAGAGGTGTAGTGAGTTCAATCTCGGCTGAGGCCGCAAGATGATGATGATTGCCATATTCACGACGTTTCGGCCGTTTTACGCCCCGGCCTTCATCGGGTTAATGAAATTTCGAATTGAACGTTTTATTTCATCTACCAGGGTAGATTGTTCTAGTTCCACTTCATATGCTTCTTCCGGATGCCTGAGTTATCTTCTTTTATATCCCTTTAATTCAAATCTCCAAGTTTTTGTTCACCACTGCAGTAGCCAGGTATTGAACTCACCTCTCTTTGGATCCAACCAACGCTTTTATCTACCGGGATATTAATGTCTTCTTGAGGACATCAGTGTATGAATTTTTGTGATTTATGAAATCATTTTTTTACCATACTGCATTTATTTTATTGTTGCTTTTCTCTAGCACTCCGTATAACTGGTTCCTATATTGTATTCATTTCTATACTTGGTCAACTTAGAGGATTTTTGTGGCCTAGCATATGCCCTGATTTTTTAAGTTTAAGTATTTTCCAGTGATGTTCTCTATTATTTCAAGCTCATCCCACAGGAGGCGGTGATCTCCCTTTTCCCTCCATATGTGGTCAACTAAGCTTGATCTTTATATTTCCCTTCGTGTTACGGCTTTACCATGTTCTTACAGTCTTAACGTAAGGGGGCAGCCTATTTCTCCTTTATATTTCTTACCACAGTTGTACGGGATGGTGTACACACAACCCTTAGTCATGTTCTCGCTATGGGGGTGAGGATTAATCTGAAGAGGTGTCGGCGACCTGTCGAACCATTTTTAAAGGTCTTCCCGATTATATATGAACCACAGATCTTTTGTAATTTCTCCGATAATCCCTTAAGTTTACATCGTAAATATGGCAATGAAAATCAGGACACCAATCCGAACAATGTATAAATATTTAAAATACCTCATCTCAGAAATATAGACATATATTTTTTCCGAATTTTCATTCCTAAAATCACCGGGACCTGCGTATGACGACAATCTACATCCGGCACCAAGGCCTCTAATCATGAGGTTTCCTGAAGCGTGGAACCACCTTTAATTGCTGTTGTTCCCAGGTACAGCCTGTTCTGGGGTGGTAACAACTGTTAGGGTCCCAGCTATAGGCAAATAGTTAACCTCTAAACTGGGGTCAAAACACTATGAAGGTATAAATATAATTTCTTTTAGTAAAAATATTAGTAACACATTTTGGAAAAAATATATTACCAGAAATACATTTAAAAAAATACCAGCAATGCATTTCATCCTCTACAAACATGCCTTTCTACAAACATTCTTTCCAAAAATACGTCAATGAAACCTGATCTACAAATTGAATTCTTACAATGAATGCATATTCTATTCATACGAACCTATCCTAAAAATCTTGTCGGCATTAAATAATCCATTGAGAACGATATGGCGTAAAACAAAATAAATCAAACAAAAAATTAATCACCTACTGTTAACAAACAGAAAGAGATAGCAGACATCTGTGCCACGCAAAACATGGAAATAAGGCGTGGAGATTTTAACACACTCAAACAAGAAAACAGGAAAACAACCTGTATGACAGAAGAATATACACGTGAGAAAACATGGAAGAATACTAAAGAGAACAAATTGTACAGAAACAAACAAAACATTGGAAACTGTCGAATGCAATATACAATGGCATCCAAAAAGTCTAGAGGATGGTTTATAGAAAACTGAAGAGTGATGTCGAGTCCAATTACAGCTGGAGCGCCTCTTCACCTGCATAAACACATCTGGAAAGGCATGAATACATTTCTCCATGTATCTATCTACGATGACACCATGTTTGCTTCGACTTTTTGCACATGCGCACTGATATTCAATTTCATTGTTTGGCAATATCTAGGGAGTGTGCGAAAAAGACTTTGTTAGAAACAAAGAAATGACTACTGAACTCTTAATGTCAGCCCTCTTGTATGAAAGTGAGTGGTAGACAATCTCGTTACAAATGAAGTGGAGACTTGAAGCAACAGAAATGTGGTTCTACAGAAAGACGCTTGGAAAAAAAGATATTGGAACAGCTTTTAGGAGAGATAAAAAAGACATTTTTAAGAGGTACAAATGATAGGGAATTGTGGAGAGCTAGGATCACCAACGACCTGTACGGGCACTTCCTAAGAAGAAGAAGAAGAAGAAGAAGAAGAAGAAGAAGAATCTGGATGAGCCTCCGATTTTTTTTAGCAAAATGGTTTTATTGCGTAAATTCCGGTATTATTAAACACTCATCTATGGATTAACGCAGCTGCTAACACTCCTTACAAATGGCATCTTTCCATTATTCGCCCCTCCTTAGTTGGGTATGAGTTATCGACAACATTTTCTCTGTGTGTGTTAAGGTGTGTGAATGCTGAGGAATTATCTTTCACAAAAAAACCTATTACACAACGGTCAGATAAAGATTAATCTGTGCCCCAGTTTATTCAGACCGTAGTAAACGATAGCATTTCTCAAAACATATTTTAGGTATTTACATCTAAAATGTTAAATTATTATATCTTATGAATGTGTAATTCGGATCCCGCATTTTAGATTCATTAGAGTCTTATAGTAAGATAACTATGGAAGTAATAAAATCCATGACGTCAAAAATGAAGTACAGAATATTTTCTTAAGTTCTTATGAATTAGTTTGCTAGCTAGCTAGATAAATAGATAGATATGTGTAAGGAAAGAAATTAGCACGACATTTATGAAAGTAGACAGATAGATAGATAGATAGATAGATAGATAGATAGATAGATAGATATGCTGAAGAGAGAAGCTATCCCGATAGATATGAAATTAAATTGATTTGAAAGTAGATAGATAGATAGATAGATAGATATGCTGAAGAGAGAAGCTATCCCGATAGATATGAAATTAAATTGATTTGAAAGTAGATAGATAGATAGATAGATAGATATGCTTAAGAGAGAAGCTATCCCGATAGATATGAAATTAAATTGATTTGAAAGTAGATAGATAGATAGATAGATAGATAGATAGATAGATAGATAGATAGATATGATAAAGAGAGAAGCTATCCCGATAAATGTGAAATTAAATTTATTTGAAAGTAGATAGATAGATAGATAGATAGATATGCTGAAGAGAGAAGCTATCCCGATAGATATGAAATTAAATTGATTTGAAAGTAGATAGATAGATAGATAGATATGCTGAAGAGAGAAGCTATCCCGATAGATATGAAATTAAATTGATTTGAAAGGAGATAGATAGATAGATAGATAGATATGCTGAAGAGAGAAGCTATCCCGATAGATATGAAATTAAATTGATTTGAAAGTAGATAGATAGATAGATATGCTGAAGAGAGAAGCGATCCCGATACATATGAAATTAAATTGATTTGAAAGTAGATAGATAGATAGATAGATAGATAGATATGCTGAAGAGAGAAGCTATTCCGATAGATATGAAATTAAATTGATCTGAAAGTAGATAGATAGATAGATAGATATGCTGAAGAGAGAAGCTATCCCGATAGATATGAAATTAAATTGATTTGAAAGTAGATAGATAGATAGATAGATAGATAGATAGATAGATAGATAGATATGCTGAAGAGAGAAGCTATCCCGATAGACATGAAATTAAATTGATATGAAAATAGATAGATAGATATGTGCAAAGAGAATTTAGAAAGATAGATATGAAAGTATATAGATAGATAGGTAGCCAGATATAAACAACATAGATAGATAGATAGATAGATAGATAGATAGATAGATAGATAGATAGAATCATAGTGACATGCTACTCAGCTACTTTTTTTCAGCAAACGGACTCGTCTCCATTTAACCTTGAACAATTTGCTCAAGTATGTTCATTCTTCATGCTGGCCGGATGTGAACGCAACGAAAGCAGAGAACGAATGAAAAAAAAAAGTTGTTTCCTATGCCTTTGGCTTCACGCATCACATCCGGTTTAACGAAACCAGCTCCAGCTGTGGCCAATCGCAAACATTCCCGACGGAAAAAAAATAAAAAAATGCCCCTGGAGACTACCAAACCTGCTTAAAAGCAGGTCTCTGAGGTCTACCGGGTAGTTGCGTTCCGGCTAGCCAACGTAACTGCTGTCGCTCCCGCCGCCGCCGCCGCCGCCGCCGCCGCCGCCGCCGCCGCCGCTACCTCCACTCAAAATTACTGTACCTCTCAACGACCGTTACCACTCCCAGGCTTGAATGTCCACCCCGACTATCCAGCTTCGTCACCTCTCAGCTACAAATCTTCAACGCTGTCACCTCCGCATTTACCGACAGGATACCATCTCTACTTCGGCACCTCTCAGCTGTTCCCGAAAAGAAAGACAGGATGTGGGACGAGGTGATGGTGGTGCAGTATCCGGATCTCCAATTATCATCTGCAGCGACCACCAGTGATTATCTGCCACGATCATGATCATCTGCAGGGAGCATAGACAACCAGAGCGATCATCTGCAACGATGAACGATTATCTTCAGCAACCACCAACGATTATCAGCGATCGGCAATCACCAGCGACCAACTGGATCCCGCCGACTACGCATTCGATTCAGGTGTCGCTTCTTGCTGCTTACCATCTCGAATATCACAAGTGGTTTCACACCGCCTAGCCTCGGCTACGACTGCTTGATATAACAACCCAATACACCAACTGTTTGTCAACTTTCGGCATCGTGTTCTTCGGTCATCATTAACTGTCGATGCATCTAAGATCGACAGTTAACGACCAGAACGACCACCCAGGATATTTAAAATATCTGGATTCTTCGATTGTATTTTCTTTTTTTTCTGACAATAATACATTTTTGGCATATTTTATCAAAACTTCTTGTTTTCATTATCCTTGCCTTGGTCTGTTCACTTCTGCAATCATAATGTTTGTGTGGTTCGTCTAACATTGACATTCGGACAATGCAAAAATAGATTGATATGTTGAAGTGATAAACTATCCCGGCAGATATAAAGTAAATATATATGAAAGCAGATAGATAGATAGATAGATAGATAGATAGTGCAAAGAGAATTTAGCTAGATACATATGAAAGTAGATAGATAGATTTTACACACATTACAAATTAGATAGATAAATAGAATGAAACAAACAAAAATATTACAAGGGTTGAAAGGGAGATAGATAGATAGATAGATAGATAGATAGATAGATAGATAGATATGTGCAAAGAGAGCAGATAGATTTTACACACATAACAAAGTAGATAGATAAATAGAATGAAACAAAAATATTACACGCATTGAAAAGGAAATAGATAGATAGATAGATAGATAGATAGATAGATAGATAGATATGATTACAGATGCATACGCATGTTAACTATGTCTTGGAGAAAATCAAATACATATTAGGAAGATTGTGATTCCTTATTTGTTTAAATAATCTGTTTTTAAAATCTGAACATTCCAATTTAAATATAGATGATTTATATTGCCTCAGGTAATTGATAACAAATTATAATATAATGTGACACTTAATATTCAACAGAAAATTCAATATGTGTCTGAAAATCATTAAACGCCTACTCAACATCAGAACAAGAGAAAAAATATTCACAGCAACCGCTCTCGGTTTCGATGGCGGCTCTGATGCATCCTGGGAATCGACTATATAACGAGGTCACTTTGTTTTAATTTCTTTTGGCCTAAACGATAAGGACGGCAGCTTTCAATGAGTTCTTTTCATGTGGCGCCGCTGTTTAATCTGATTTCGTAGACGATCAAGCATTAGTGGTTCATGCTTTTCAAAGTAGTTGTAGATAGTAGTAGACATCCATTTATCTCAGGAGATAATGGTAGCACCCTTTTCGGTCAAATATTGTCCTCTTGCCAGCAGTGTTTGGAGGGACTTAAAACAAAGCAATTTTTGCATGATATGCTCTTCCGCAGGTATGACAGATGAAGCTGCAAATGTCGAATGGATTTTTTGATTTTATTCTGTCCGCTTCTTTCGTTCACTTCTCATCTCCAACAGTTGCATTCTCCTTTTCCTGGTCTTCCTGAATCTTTCATGAACAGCAAATTGCCAGCCGCTGCGATCGTCCGCTAGCTGTTCTCAACTACCAGAGTCGATTCTAGTACGTTACAGGACCCTCATGAAAACGTCCTTGAAACGTAACGTGCTGAAGCCAGCTAACCGTGCCTGATGCATTTTGGTATACATATATCATTCATACGAAGTACGTGCCAAAGCCTTCGAAGTAGGAAATATAATATTATTAAAAAAGAAAAAAATCAATTAGAAATCATAATTTTATTTAAACATTGATTATCGGTTAATTTTTTTTTTTCATTATATTTTCAAATTTAAAATTTTTCTTTCAAAGAAAGTAGTTATGTGGATGATGTTAAAGATAGCGGCTAGGGATGGGGATTTTCTAAGCGTGGCTTAGATATGGCACAAGGCCGAAAATTTAGGGCATTCAGCGAGACTTGAAAACACTATTCAATCGTGATTGATATTGCGAGAAAAGCTTGCTAAACATTACGACACTTCGAAGTGCCAAAATGATTTGCCAATAACAGCTAAGATGGGGCGGAAAGTCGAAAGTATGGAGCACCCAGTAGTTAGTGAACTCGATCCAGTGAGGATCGAATTCACTAATCAGTTGCAATCGATCCAGCGAGACAAGCTTGTAAACCATTACACCAGGTCGGAGTGCACATAGCGACACGAAATAAGAAATCGTAGAGAGGAGTTCGGAATCAATTTGTGTTTGTTACATTCGCATACGAGTAAATATTCTTGGGAAAGGTACGAATCCATCTTTCCTCCCCTAACTATGAGTTAAATAATAGGTCTTGTCTGTAGAGAAATATTTGTTATTTTCAAAAATTTCCATAATGCAATATTTATTCGCATAACAAACAAACAAACAAAAAATAGAATTATTATTACAGAATAGGAAGACCATGGTCAAAGTGGTCAGCGATTGGCTAGAGTGCTTTGTGGGCAGGGTTTTTTGAAAGTAATCGATTGCCTTTGTCTGTGTTTTGAATACAATTACAAAACGGCGCGAATTAAACAAATGGTCTCAAGATTTCTGAAGCGTCTATATGCCTCCCACACCCAGGTTTGGGACCGGCTAATACCACTCACGGAGGAACGCTGAGCCTACGTGCGACATGTGTTTCTGTAACGTTATTCTTCTTACTGCCTCAGAGAATCCAAGCTGCAACTCTTAATAAAACAAATACCAAAACTAAATGGCCCTCTTCGTTGATAACATTTTATGTAGTAGCGTGAGGATTCCGAGACGACACACAATGCAGCATTATTCTTACATTTTAAAATATTTTGCGCCTTTAAATAACCCACAAAGAAATCAATCAATAAATAATCCCAAGAGAAAATAGCTTTAATGAGGTAGTCAGTGAGTATCGAAAGCATGAAAGAAAAGTTGGGTTGCGTGACGATTTGCTATTTTTTTTTCTTCGGTAGTGTTATTTTCACTTTCCGTAGCTCAGTTTGTTGCATCGCCTCCGTAGGAGGGTGCAGAAAGATATTGGAAAACGTCTAAGAGCCTAGCCATCGTATACATGCTATCGAAGAAACTGAGGATATTGACGTTGACACTAATAATAATTGTAGTCATAAACGTTTTACTAATTACTCCATAACTGGGGAGAGCAAAAGTGGAGCCATACCTTTCTCACGGGTCTTTGCCCAATGAACCCATCTGAAACCGGAATTAACAATTGCGAGCCATTATCAATTAAGTTACCTGCAGATTTCAGCACGCGCTATTCTCAAGCGTTCACCCATCAAAATACTGAACTGGCTCGAAGATGCTTAACTTCGATGATCGTATGCAATATTTTCAACGCTATATGTTCGTAAACCTTAATACTATAATAAAACCCAGTATTATTTATAAGTTTCTAAAATATTCTGGGATTATTCAAGTTTTACTAATTACTCCATAACAAGGGAGTCATACCTTTCTCACGGTTTTTCTTTTTTTCTTAAGTGAATATAACGAACCCAACTGAAAGTTGAATTAACACTTGTGAGCGATTATCAATTATATCAGCTGGAGATCCAAGCTTTCAGCATGCGCTAATCCAGAGCAGTCACACATCTAGGTGCTGACAATGCTCAAAATTTTCAATGATCGTACCCGATACTTTCAACGCTATCTGTTTGTAAACCTTAATAGAATAATAAAACACAGTTTTATTTCTAGGTTTCTAAAATATTCTGCGATTATCTATAGGTTTGGAAATCGTTTACAAATATTTATTGACGCTGACTGACGTCGGATGAAGTGGTGCTACATGACATGACATGGCCTTTGTTTCCTAATAGCACTAGCACCAATGTTACATATGTGTAGTCCGCAATGAAGTTACATGTTGTTTCTTCAGTTGACCTGTCCACTTTCGGGAATCTCGCAATCTTCGACTCATAGTTGCTATGGGGTGATACCAAGATCACAGCGAGCCATTTCATTTCCTCCAGTAGACTGGAAGCTGTTGATGCTCTCGATGTGTTCGAAAGAAAAAGAGACCGTTAAAAGTTGTATTATGACGTCTTCCATTCATGGCCAGGTAAACATGAGTTCTTAAATACCTGTTTTTCCCCCATATATATATATATATATATATATATATATATATATATATATATATATATATATATATATATATATATATATATGTGTGAAGAAATATAATCTAAGATGTGCTACATTTATGGAATAAAGTGCTCAATATCAGAGATAGAGCGGGTGTAAATATAAACGTGAACATAGAAGTCAACACTTAGAGGCGACAGTCTATTTCATGCTAGAAACAATCGTAAGGCCATATATATATATATATATATATATATATATATATATATATTTCTAATGGGTAGTCGTAATTAAAAAATAGCATATTTATTTATTTTCGTCTAAAAATATGAGTTTAAATATGTATTTAAATAAGTTTTTAAAGACACCATTCAACTTTGCTTGGTCATGGACGCACTCCATAGCTAAGAGGTCCAACTCTCCTCAGATCTAATAACGTTGTCCCAGGTTTGAATCCTACGGGGAGCACGTATTTTTCTGTAATAAGATTTCTCGAATATTCAGGCCGGTAGACGAAAAAGATAAATATACAGTTTAAGAAATAGAGAAAGTGCTTTCTCAAATACGAATAACCATTAAATTAATTATATATATATATATATATATATATATATATATATATATATATATGACATTATTCCAGAATTTGAAGATGAACGTGTGATCATATTAGAGATAACACCGTGTGAAAGTTATCAATTCAACCACCTCTCTGTCTCTAATATTGGTTGAATAGAAAGGTAGACAGGGATCTCTAGCCTTGAATGGCAGAGGGTCTAGGTAAAGGAACACTGCTATTTCGAAACCCTAGATAAGTCAATTGCAAAATATTCTATTCCCCTTTTCAAGAATTCATGGCAATTCCCAGATAAAAGTCGTGCTGGGTATGACGACAAACTACATCCGGCAGCAAGGCTTCTGATCTGGACATTTTGTGGAGCATGAAACTTCATCTTAATTGGTTCCCAGGTCCACCCTGAACCGTGATTGTTACACCAATTAGTCTCCCAACTATGGGCAAATAATTACCCCCCACAGCAAACTGGCGTCAAAATACTATGAAAAATACTATGAAAGTATAAAAATAATTTTTTATATTAAAATACCACCAATACCTTTTAATGAAAAAATAATTCCTCGCAATACTTTTAAAAATAATATTTCCAGCAATACATTTTGGTGAAATATTTTTATGCAATAAAGATTGGGCATTATATTTTTGGAAAATAAAATCTTACCGGCAATACTTTTTTGAAAAATAATATTACCAGCAATACATTTGAATCTCGACAAATACCCTTTTTACAAAAATACGTCAATGAAATCTGATCTACAAATTGATTTCATACAAAGAATATATATTCTATTCGTACGAACTTCTCGTAAAATTCTTTTCGGCATTAAATAACTCATTGAGGTTGATATGCCGTAAACCAAAATAATTCAAAATATAAAACCAAGCCACATAACGGAATATGTAAATAGCCAAGAAAAAATCCTGTATACTTAGCACAATATAAAAAAAAATAATAATTTATGATTAACGTCTGTTTTAGAATTTCAATTTCAATCTTCAATATGAAGCTGAAAATTTATCGACTCGACCAAGGAGATTTAAAAAAAATGTGATGTATGAATAGTTGATCACACTTTTCAATAAACGTTTATATATATGTTCTGTCAATGCGCATGCGCGTGTAATGTATGTCATCTTTTTTCCGTATTTATTCATTCGATACAGGTTTTCCGTCACAAGGGAACTGTAATTTCACAAATGAAGGAAAGGCAAGGAAAATATTATTCCCGATATCCAGCTCTTTTATAATCAATTCTTTCGTATCAGTTACCATCAGGAGACACAGGAGGAGGTATTGTTTTCCACTTTTCATTCGTGACTTCGTTACCATTTTGTATTCGTATTTTCTCTTTCGCATCGATGTTTCCGTTCTCCT
This sequence comes from Acanthosepion pharaonis, assembly GCA_903632075.3. NCBI lineage: Eukaryota > Metazoa > Mollusca > Cephalopoda > Sepiida > Sepiidae > Acanthosepion > Acanthosepion pharaonis. The sequence goes on from CAHIKZ030000058.1 coordinate 2,098,313, forward strand.
TCTCACTCCCTTTCTCCTTCTATTAACCTGTGATTTTTTTCTCTTTTCAACTTTCACCTTTCTAGCATGTGTTTTCTCATTACCTCTCTCTCTCTCTCTCTCTCTCTCTCTCTCTCTCTCTCTCTCTCTCAGTATAACTTCAGTTCTTCTTTTCGTAACTTCATCTGTTTCTTGTCTAACCTCCATCTTATTTCTTTTTTATATTTTATAATTCAGAATTTTCGGCTTACAGATCAAACCCATTAACCTACACTGAGAAATAAGTTATCAATTATAAATATGAAAAAAAAAATTCTGATTTATTTATACGTTCCTAATCTTGTATTATCTCGAGGTTTATAATAGTTTTATAAACATCTTATATTTTAATATTAAAAATATTTCATTTTTTATAATATAAAGCTCTTATTTAATATTGTAAAGTATTCTTTCGTACCTCAAGTTTATGAATTTAAACGCAGTACTAGAATGGCAGTTAGGGCTCTACATTTTACAGATGAAATTAGATATATCCATAAGTTCTATGCTAACAGTTTCTCGTCTTGTCAATGGCTTTTTCTTTCGAGTCAAATTTCATCTTCAAAAATTGAAATCTATCAGAAAGAAATCAGTTATTTACGGTTAAATAGTTTAAATAAAGCACTTACAATATATTATATATATATTATTTATATTATATTATATCCCGTGTTAATAATGATTGATCGATTCATTTTGTACGGCTTATCAACATTTTGCAGCTTATCTAAAGACGAAAAAGGATTTTCGATTATGGAATTATTTTGGAGATAATAATGCTTGCAGAAGATTTATTAAGTGAGAAAACAGTTGGATTCATAGCTTTCCCAGTTCTCTTTGCTCGTAAGTGCAAAATTGGAACTAAGTCCTCTGATTAACAATTACGAGACATTATCAATTATATCACCTGCGCATCCAAGCTTTCAGCATGCTTGTCTTCCAAAGTTCTCAGCGATCTTGATACTGACCAGGCCCGACGTTGTTTAACTTAGGTGATCGTATGCGTATCAGTTTTTCTACGCTATACCACTTTTGATACTGCAATAAATAATCCAGCTTTATTTATAGGTTTCTAAAATAATCTGGTATTATCTATAAATTTGTAATAGTTTTATAAACATTTTTTTAGTCTAATTTTATATATATTTTATTTTTAATATTATAAAGCTCATATTTAATATTTTATAAAGCATTCTTCGGTACCTCAACTTTACAAATTTAATTTTAAAATGTCTCTTTTTTTCGGGTGAAATGGTTAGTTCTATGCTAACGTTTTCTTCATTTGCCATTCTCGCTTGTGGAACATACTTCTGGCTTCTTACTTTCCAGTCGGTCTTTGATATTCAAAAATTTAAATCTAATGCCAATCGTCATCTACTGTCTTCTTTTCCTTTTATTGTCTTCTTTAATAACTTTCCTCACTTGCCCGTAATAAAGGTTCATCTCAGACTCTTCGACTGTCAGTAATGCCTTGCGTTTTAGCAGTTTATCGCCTTCCTTGGGATGAAGTAATTAAAAGAAATTATCAGTATTAATTATAGGTCTACAAAAATACCATATTAATTGCAAGTTTATTAAAAAGACATTATTAATAAAGAAATTAATATAGAAGTTAATTATGTAATTATAAAACATCGCTGTTTATTATAGGCTAATAAAAAAATCCTATATTAAATATAGAAATTAATATAAACATCCGGTATTAATTACAGTTTTCTAAAATAAAATCTGGAATTAATTATAGTGATTTTCCAAGCGTGGCTTAGATATGGCACAAGACCGAAAGTAGGGGGCACCCAGTGGGGATCGAACCCACTACTCAGTCGTAATTTTTCTAGCGAGACAAGCTCGCTAACCATTACGATATTTATTTCTGCGAAATATACAGAAAATGTGGCACAAAGCCTAAGAGAGGGGGATGGGGGGAAAGGACGGTCTTCATCTGTCTTAATTTTAAACTTAGCTAAACACACGCACTGACACAAACTGTGGCGGACATGAGACAGAACCTGGGACGAGCACAACTGGTCGCGACTTGCCTTGTCCCTGCCAAAAATGAGCCCGTATTTGCTTAGCATGTAAAGCTACTGCAGTTGAAATGAGGGAGAAAAAAAGCACTTACCGCTCTGCCGTAATCCGTCCTCGGCTAAATAACGTAAAAGAATGAGAGAGGGACTTGCATTGCATTTTTATGCAATAAAGATGCAATGTATTATGGGACATGGACGCAATGAATTATGGGATCACATGAAGACGCAAGGGATTATGGGTATATGGACAAATATAAAAGCAACTTTTTCCCAGTGCGGGGAGTTGTTCCAGTGACGTTCACGGTTGGTGGCAAGAACATTCTGTTAGTGTGATTTTGAGACAGAACTAAAGAAGGAACGACTCAAGGTTGAAATACGAGCTGGGAGATCTTGAATTTACTCGCTGGTTACTGTTTTCTTTATTCGCCACACAAACATACAAACAATATTCCTAACACCAAAACAGCACATTCTTACTAAACTCTCTTACTAGATCCACGATAATACCTGATTGTCTTAATTAAAAAACCTAAATGCTCTCCATATGTACAAATCGACAACTCAAGTGGAACTCATACGTACGATGCAAGACAAAAAATTCGGAAAAAATTCTCAGTTCTCTGTTTTATTCCGTAAAGTATCTGACTCCATCAGTTTTAAAACTTCGAGATTTTCGGTTTTCACCGCTTACCACCGCTACGCGACAGACGGCCTCGTAGACAACCGCCACCAACAGAGAGAGCCAGATCAGGCTTAAAATAGAGTACTGTTGTCATATATGTACCGGAGCTAGTCAGCTCTCACGCTTCAGTCCAAAAACGATCCCAAGTCCTTGTGGGTGTCAAATTATTTTCCACTGTCCAACATCTCTCTCACAGACGGGATGTGGCACTGCTCTATCCCTACTTCCACGGAGAAAGTGATCGGACGAGCTACATTCCTTGGTTACAGCAGTTCTAACCTTCACGGCTAGGACCCGCAGTGATACATACACTGTTGCAAATCACCCACATCCCCTCCGTATTCCGCTCAAGCATTATCTCCCGACTCCCAAGAGAAATGTTTCTCTGATCACTAAAATCTTAACCAGTTCAAGTCTAGGGTTAACCGTTAGCTTCCTATCCTACCCACATAAACTGCCTCTTAATGTAACCCTCTATTTCGAGTGGCCCCCGGGAAATGTACAAGATGAGCCTTACTGTATATGTCTTCTCAACGGACTTATTCAACATACAATGTGGCGATTCTGAGAAAGGATTTATTACTAGCGGCCACAATGTTAACGACAAAAGATATGCAGATGACAAATTATTGATGGAAGACACTGAAAGGGAAAATGAAGGAACAGTTATAGAAAGCAGTAAAGGGAAGTGAGAAGAAAAGATTGAACATCAATCGTAAGATGGAATGTTTAGTTGTCAGCAAAAAAAAGAAGAGCCCAATATGAAAATTATAAATTGGAAATGCAAATACCAAACAAGTACAAAATTTATTTTTAACAATTTTTTTTTACACAGAACGGAATATTCGACACCGAAATACGAAGGTGCATTACCGTAGCGAAAGATGTTGCCCAAAAGTTAAGCAAAGTATTAAGAAACAAAAAAAAATCCTAATTATTATTTAATACCTGTGCTCTTAAATAACTAGAAATTCTAGACAATCCTCTCATAGATAAAGAAGACATTTGAATCAACAGAAATGTCATTCTACAGGATACTGAGAATAACATGAACCAGACCTGTGAGCAAACGTTAGAGAAAATGGAAACGAAAATGATATATAACATCAGGGGACATCTAGGGGATATCATGAGAAAAGAGATCTTAGAGAATTTGATACTGACAGAATACATTGACATCAAGAGGAACAGATGAAATCAGCGTATAACCTACCTGGCGTGTTTAATTAAATGGATGGTAGAACATGGTTTAAGAGAAATAGTCAAAAGACAAAATTTGCTAATAGCTACAAGTGCAGGACATTGTGGGGAACGATGTGAAGATGGTCGGCGCTATTTTCATTCTGTCTGATACACTGTCTCAGATGAAGTGATGTATAATCTAGTGTAAATAACGTCACGTCAATTATGAAATACACGTGTCTAATTCTCACTGTTTTCTTCTATGGCCCCATTACTTTCTAATCCTGTTGCTACACTTCCTCTCATATAACATTACACCGAAGACTGTCGTAAAGTTTACTTCTGTTTGAGATAACCATGGTTTCCCCGATCTATATCAGTTTATTTTTTCTTTCCTTCATCACTCCGTTTCTCAGGGTAAACCAAATCGAATCAATGTACCTTCAATATCTTTAATTGATTTCATACGAGAAACTGTCAAAAAATTTAACCTAAACTGTGTCTTTTAAGAAAACCAACTTTTCATTTTTAGAAAGTCACACCAGATCAACGTATTATCAATATTGTTAATTAATTTCCTATCGAATGACTTCAAAATGCAGTCTAAAATGTGTCTCCTAATTAAACCGACTTTTCTTTTTTAGAAAGTCACACCAGATCAATGTATTATCAATATTGTTAATTGATTTCCTAGCGAATGACTTCAAAATGCAGTTTAAAATGTGTCTCCTAATTCTTTTCTTTTTTTTTGTCTCAATGTATTATCATTGTTAAAACGAATGACTTTTCTTTTGCACGGCAACTCAATTCGACTACCAATGTGTTTACTTGATTTCCTAACAGAAAATTTAAAGAAAACTTAACCTAGATTTAAACTAGAGAATAACATCATGAAAAATTGTTCTTACATTTTATTCTTCGAAATCGCACGATGAAAATTCTGACGCCATTACTCCTCTCTTACCAAAATCCAAGAGGACATTTTCATCGCCATCTTCTATATCAGCTCAAAGACTCTCGACCGGATTAAAGTCAGACATCTTGGTAAAACGACATTTTCGGAAAAAGAAAATATTTTCCAAAAGATACTCGGTCCTGAGTTGGGTGCATACAATTAATTTTTATATGTTTTTATTAATAACTAGCCATTAACATCTACAAGAACCTTTGCTAGGCACGCAGCGAAAATATTTAAAAAAATGATGTGAGAGACGTCTATATTAACAGTGATCTGCAAGTCTAGGATATAAAAAAGAAATAAAGATACAAGGTAGAGTTTTAAATAGACATAAGTTAATGTAGCACATCTTGACAGAGGACGGTAAGTGCGACACTGAGATCCATAGGCGTATTGGGATGGCCAAGGACACATTCCAAAATCTGGACAGAATAGTGACAGATAAGAGGATATCTTTGACAACAAAGAAAAGAATACTAAGCTGTTGCGTGATATATGTCGTTCTTTACGGCAGCAAATGTTGGACGATTTCCTCAAAGATGAAGAAGAGACTCGAGGCGACATAGATGTGGTTCTACAGAAGGATGCTAAGGATATCATAAACCGAGCGTGTGAGCAACGAAGAGATCTCAAACACATTGCAAACAAGGAGGAGGCTTATACTTAATATTAGGAAGAGGCAGCTGAAATTTCTGGGACACATAATGAGGAAGGAGGGCCTAGAGAATCTGATACTCTTGGGTCGAATAGAGGGAAAGAGAGACATGGGAAAACAACGCGTGAGATATCTGGTGGGTTAAGAAAGTCGAGGTCAGAACGTGGTCTGGGGGAGGAAGCAGAGGGAAGGACTTGTTGAGAGCTGCAAGGGATAGAGGCAGGTGGAGAGCCATGATCGCCTAATTCCTGAAAGGACATGGTACGTAAAAAGAAAAAAAAAGTATCTAGCACAAGAATGTTTATAAACATTTTTTATATGATCCATTGTTAAAGATACTAGAAAAATAGACATGTCATTCTGTTACTCAGGGAATTACCTGACTGATTCTACCTGTCAGATTAGACTAAAACTGGACTATTGCTATTACATATGGGCTAGAGCGACTTGATACTCCATTTCAGTTACTGTTCATCTTGCTTCCGCTGAGTCCAAGTACAAAATACCCGGCCCAGGGATTGAACTTACAATTATCATGTCATTACATACACTAAACAACGATTGATTTCACAAGGCTAAATATCAATAACTGACCAATACTAAAGAAAAATGAAGTCTAGGCAAGATATCCATAGACATTGACAGTGGAACGAGGAAAATCTATTCCCCACCTGATCGATTAAATGAAGGGTTCAGTTTAAAATTCCCGGTAGGTTACCTGGATCGACATACATATGATGAAGACCGGAAACACAACGGCCGAAATGTTCTGATAACAAAGAACAAAAAGGAGAAAAATAGTCCACAATGTAAATACCATGAATAGTCTTTGACGAGTTTAATAGTCACAATTCCTTTCTCGAACAAAATATAAGAAGAATAAGTAATTAAAAAAGAGAATCTCCGTACAGATATAAAATGTCATCTACACCGAAGATTGTTTGCTTTGCTTAGGTAACACCTTCTTCAATATTTGCCTATATTTCTGAGATGAAATATTGTAATTATTTACACTATTTACATGGTTCGATCTGTTGTCCTCATCTTCGTTGCCATATTCACGACGTTTCGTCTGTTGTACGCTCTGGCCTTCTTCCGGTGATTTGAATTTCGAATTGAACCCTTTGTTTCGTCCACCTGGGTAGATTGTTCTAGTTCCAGGTGCCATACCTCTTCCGGATGTCTCCGTATCAGTTATCACCTTCTTTTTATGATAATTATTTTACTACCGGATCCACGGATTGAACTTACGGACACGAGATGCCAGCACTGCTTGATTAACCAACGTCTAATTCTACTACGCTATCACCCAGAAGGGAAATTGTTTTGGCATATTTTATATCCAATGTCAGATTCTTATAATGTTTTGGTTAAAATAATGGATTCCTAACGCTTTCTGTTATTTTTATTTATGTGAGGAATTGTCAATGGCTTTTTGAGATATTCGAATTATCCGAAAGATTTTTCTTGCCTTTAATTATTATATAGTCTGTAACAAGACTTATAATAATTATACCATCTGTAATAATAACTATAATAATGATAGTATATATATATATATTAATGAGAATTATGGTGTTTTTTTTTCTACCTATAACAATGTAAATGCATATAACAACAACAACAATAATAGTGTCTGTAATGTCATAAGAGTATGTGACATCCGTCGATCACGAGAGACCATGGATCTGTGCCCAAAAAGATATGTCTCAGCTACTGATAGTGGTGAAATGTCTATTGTCCTCTTCAGGGCGCCGGTCTGGGAAGGGTTTTATGAGATGCAGTTGCCAATGCAGCACGACTTAACTCTCCACGCCACCGATGTTATTCAAAGTTGCAGAGTGCAATACAGCTTGGCACCGGCGTCGTCGCAGGAGTTAACAGAACGGATTTGAACATAACATCGGACTGTCTTAGAAACTCCGGCTCCGGCTTTGTCCTCAGGATTTACTTTCGAAGCATTTCCCATGATTGTCTATGGTCACAGCGGAGCTTTAGATGGAATACCCATCCCGGGATGATGAGTTCCATTTACCGGAAAACAAAATTATACTCTCTATAATATACTTACCAATTAGAGTTTCCCTAATAATAATTACTATAGTAAAACTACTATAAACCGATGAAGAAGGAACATCAATAAAAATGCGCTTCTACAGAAGGACGCTACAGAATAATGTTGGAATTTTTGGGTACCCTGGTGTACTAGTGAGCCAGCCAAAATGAGGTGACTCATTTTATAGTTCACCAATAGAAGGGTAAACCAATCAGAAGGCTCAAAATATTCAATGCGACGTGTATAAGGGAGGCCATGTTTTTCCCAAATATGCACTGCCCGCCTTTGATAACCCAGACGAGGCTCCGCCGAAGGGCAGAGTCTCGTTCGGGGAGGTTGACTGCCCCTGAACCCGTTTATACGCGTTTGAATAGGGAATATTTTTGGACGAGCTCGGAGATTCCACGTTAATCTCAACCTTATGCCACATGTAACCCTCGTGGTCGGGTGGCTAAATATCACTGGCAGCCTTTGATATCGAAGACTGAAGAATTACTGAACAGCTGCTGATGTTTTTGGCGATATCGTCAGATTCAGTAGAGTGTCTGACTCATGAGTGTTAATCTTTAACGTTGTTTCATTGAACAGATTACGTACTGCGCTGTATTCTATATTCAGAGACTATGGTGAACATGGTCAACAAATAATGCTTAGAATTACTAAGCGCGTAAGTAAAGAACAAAGCATGACAAACACTTATACTCAGAACCAGAAAGAAAACAGTTGAAATTTCTTAAACATATAATGTGAAAAAAATTATCACAGAGCCGATCAAGGGCAAAGCAGTGGACCACCATCTTGATATCTTGTTTAAATGGTTGGTAGAACAGGAGATTGGGGATTTGTCAAAGCGACAATCGTTGCTAAGGGATACAATGTTGTGGAGATGATCACCATTGTCCAGAAAAAAAAGAAGATTATTAATGGAGATTATGGTGGCTATAAGAATAATTTCAGTTAGATGGAGACGTTTAACCCGAGACGTTTGTAAATCTAGGGGTTAGGAAAAGCCATAAGTTTGAACGAATGGTGTCTTTTGGTGTTATCCAAACACGAAATAGCATATGGGAGTAAATTCGGGCAGAAAATACAGAGTAGAGAGCCGAAAGTTGTTAGCTGTCAACAACGTTCCTGCAGCTAAACCGGTTACAAATATATTTCTACATTTCTTAGGAACTTTTTGGAACGGCTTGACAGAGGAGGTATGAGGTTCTGACAACGCACGTTTTGAATCAAAAACAGCTTGAAAAGGGATGGGCTCTCTCAGATGACCCTACTTTACTGTTGTGGTAAACCCTCCTACAGTAGAATGAACTCTTCCTCCTCTCATAAATACTAACTACGAGACTTTCTATAGGAGAGTCGTAGTAGAGTCGTGAGCAGTCGAGACGCAGAGGTAACCTGACCGTTCGGACGGACACTTCTAACTGCTCATTAGTAACACTCTTGCTTTGTATATATCTGTTATTTCAATAAACTTGTTCAACCTACCTTCGTCTTTCGTGTCTTTCTTTCTGGCCTCTAAACAGGCCCCAACACTTACGCATGTCACTGCTAATATGACTGCAATATATGGGGCAACCCTACGGCCTTAACGGCATTTTAAGTATTTCACCCTAAGCAAGGCGGTAGTGCCACTAGAACGCAAGGCGTTTCAGAAAGTAAACATAGGTATAAGAGGAGTGCTTGAGGAAAGGATAAAGAAAAGGACGGGGATGAAGATCAAGACATCGGAAGATGTCGATTGGCATTACATTTATTTTTTGAAGATAATACTTATCAGGTAAGCAAGTAAGAAGAAGAAAGTTCCACTGTTGGGAAGTGCGAGAAAGGAAGCTATTAGAGTAAAAGAGGCGGTTATATTTAACTGTTTCCACAGTGAAAGTGTGGGACCGAGATTCTAACCTAGTAGCACGCTTAAATTCAGTTTGCTGGGGCACCAGTGAAAAAAGCTCTCAGAAAGTATTTGTAGAAAAGAAAGAGGAAAGCCACATCAGATCTGTGAGAAAGTGACTGGAATCGAGATGCCAGGTCAGGACCTATCATATTGCATATCCACCTTTTGTTTGGAACCTCGAGATGAACAGCGGGGGTACCAGACCATATATGAGAACAATATGTAAGGACGAAAGGTAGATTTGTAAATTTGAAGAATGAACTCAGACGAGAAAAACCTTCTTCACCTAACAGAAGGCGGAAGTGACAGTCAAGGTAGATTCTTACTGCATGGTGTTATATGAGCTTAAGAAAGGGTAATAAGGGAAGTTCATGGGATTATGCAATAAATTAATCTTGAAGAGGTCAAGATTGTGCCTGCCTAAGTGGAACATTTTTCATACTAATGGAATTAGAAGGGAATGAGGCTGATTCATGCTTGTGTACATCGTATGGCGCATCCCAGTTACAAAAGTCAAGGCTGGGTCGACGAAGGAATAGAGCCCATCAAAACACATAACATGGCAATAGTAACTGAGTAACGAGAGGCTTGCAAATTTTCGTCCGTGGGAAAGGTGTTGTAGGTCAGAACATTCATCACCGACAAGGCCGTGTAGTCAATTTTGAACTCTGTCAGTATAGACAAGTGACAATTGTGTCACTTCAGTCTATATAAGGTAGCAATAATCTTTTTTTTTCTTCTCTGTTCTTGCTCTTGGAAAGATAGAGAACTTAAAGGAGGGTCAGATAATTACTGGAGTAGTACAACGAACAGATAATTTCTTTTTTTTTTACATTATGGAGAGCATGAGTACGAATAGACGTCGGGTGGCCACCTTGAGAGAACACCCATCTATCATGATAGGTGACTGTTTGGGGTCTGCTCAGTGGTGCCTGAACGTTACTAGTTTGGTTTTGGACGTGTTGGATTTTACAAGCTGTCCCTCCCCTCTATTGAGCAACCTGGGCTAGGTCAGCTTGAAATAAGCTGCCAGATTCTGGTCGTCAAGATTTTAGTAGGTGCACCTGTATGTTACCCTTTTGAACCCCCGTAAATACAAAAAAAATGCATTTTTATTAGCACTGCTCTATATATGAGGAGGCACGGTGGAGTAATAGATAGCGACTCGGATTGAAGAAATCGGAGAGTCGAGTTTGAATTCCCCACAAATCTATTACATTCACTACCGTGCTAATACTCTTTGAAAAAGTATGAATCCTCTTCTTCTCCCCCTAGCTATAGGTAAATAGCGGGACTGGTAGGGTTCTCTACCTTGGATGACAAATGGTTTACCGCAGAAAGAAATGGACACCTAAAATTTTCCTCGTTAGTCATGTATCGAAAAATTCAATGCAAGACATATCTATCTTTGGATTTTGTCGGGAACCTCGAGATGAACAGCGGAGGTACGGGACCATATATGAGAACAATATGTAAGGACGAGAGGTAGATTTGTAAATTTGAAGAATGTACTCAGACGAGAAAAAACCTTCTTAACTTAATAGAAGGCGGAAGAGACACTCAAGGTAGATGGTTACTGCATGGTGCTATATGAGCTTAAGAAAGGGCAATAAGTGAAGTTCAATAAGTGAAGAGAAAAGTATGAATCCTCTTCTTCTTCCTCCAGCTATGGGTAAATAGCAGGACTAGTAGGGTTCTCTAGCCTTGGATGGCAACTGGTATACCGCAGAAAGAAATGGCCACCTAAAATCTGCCTCATTAGTCATGTATCGAAAGATACATGATCGTGTATCACGCATGGCACATAACTGAACTACTGTATAAGTGCTACTTGCTTAAATTTCTGTTTCTCTTTATTTATTCTGGAAAGTAATATATACATATACCATGTCTCGAATATATTCATGTTCTGGGCCAGTTAAAGGTTATTCGTCTATAAGCAGGAACAATGATCATATTATCTAGCAAAAAGTTCTGAGGACCTAAAAAAAGCAAAACAAAAAGTCGATTAAAACGATTTTTTTTTTCTGTAGTCATACTTTGCAGCAGACATGGAAAATTGTATTTTATTCTCAGGTGAATATCAATCAGGAGTAAAAAAGAAACATAATTCCTGGAGTTATAACCTTTATAGAGAACGGAAATCTGTAAATTTGCCTACGATATAATCTATGCTGTGGAATTCTGAGATCTTTGAGAAAAAACAAAACAAACAATAAACAAATAATATATAATTTTGGAATTTATTTTATTGACTCGGGCTGAATTTACAAAATCTCTGTGACCACAAGAGAGAATTACTAAAAAAATTGCTATAGGATGTCTGAATATTTCAATAAATGAAATTAAGTTTCGTAAATATATATATATATATATATATATATATATATATATATATATATATATATATATATATATATATATAATTCTAAAAGTTTGTGTGTCTATTCAAAGCCTTAAAAAATAATTAAAACACTGGCATTAAAGAACTGTGTTTCATTATTTATATACACCGGTGTGTGTCTTATATCTACGCAAAATTGGTGTTTCTTGCTTATTGGAGATGAGTAATTTGAGGATTCGACCTTCAAAGAACAAACCTTAACTCAATATCTTTTTTTTAACGTCAAATATTCTATTTTCTAATCCTTAAAATAATCAGCCATTTTTGTTTATTTCTTTTAAATTCAGACGGATTTTCATTAAGACGAATCAAAGTCAGCAGTAAATAAATCAGTGTAATTGGTGAAAATTTATTTCTCTACTGGATCAGGTTATTTAAGTCATGGCAATTATGTATGAAAAATAATATCGCCCAAATGTCCGTCAAGTCTTCGGCGGCACACCTCCACTCGATGGTCAAAATTTTTGATGACGTCTCTGCATAGTTGCTCCTCGATCTCACTAATACGACTTAATATCTCATCCTTCAGCTGTTGAATTTTTGTTGGCTAATTGGCATAGACCTTACTTTTGCGAAGATCCCAAAGGAAGAAATCTAAAGGCGTCAAGTCGCACGATCGTGGTGGCCAATTGACTTCGCTGTTTTGAGAGATGATGCGACCTGGGAACTTCTCATTGCATTTCTGTTTAAACGTCCATTTTCGTAATAGGCTTCGATTACTTTAACACATTGTTTGATTGTTAATCTTTCTATGGTTGAAATTACCAAAGACTTAAGTTGTTAAAGCTGAAAGAGAAAGAAAGAAAAAATCATTAGACATTTAAAATTTATTCACCCTTAAAATCGGTCCAAGTAATTGGAACACCCTTTATATTTAAATTCGATCACAGCTTGGATTAAGGAGAAATAAACAAAGGATATTTTTAGGACAAGAACAATATGGTTTTGTTAAAGATGCTGGAATTGAAAATTATATATTATATATTAGAAATTATAATTATATATAATATATTAGAAATTATAATTATATATTCGAAATGATTTCGTAGCGAGGAATGCAATGTTATATTTCAGATAGATTATGTAAAAGCATTTTATAAGGTACGGTATATCGATGTTTTAAATGCAAGAAAAAAACTATTTATGTTAGAATGACAGTCGAATAATCCTGAACTGAAAATAGAAGAGGACTGCCTCCATATGGATAGAAAAACCAGAAAATGGCGTCTAATACAAAGCTTACGGGTTTATTAAAAATTCAAAGAGACGATCCTATCAGAATTTATTATATGTTTAAGGCAGACACAGAAAGAAAAAAACAATACAGCAATGGATAGGGGGAAGAAACGATTAGTTGAAGGCAGAATGTTTAGTTATCTGCAGAAGAAAAATCCCAATATTCTAACTAGGAATTTAAGATGTTAAAATCAAACAAGTACAGAAGTTTAAATATCTGGGTAGATTTTTAACATGGATGAAAAATGTGAGCCTAAAAAATCCGAAGTGACATTTGCGAAATATGCTCAAAATATTAAAAACAAGAAAAGAGTGATAAACTGCTATACATTGTGCGATGAGGTAAATTATCGCCATTTTATTTTTTTTTTAGGTTCGCGCCTGCGCGTTGTATGTTTGTCATGTTGTCGACTGCACAATATAGTCGTGTCAGCTGGGCGTCGTCTGGGACGAAAAGAGAAGCATAACGCAATTCACTCCACCAGAAATTTGAAAATGCTGTGCTGTTTAGCATTCGAGCTGGAAGCTTCAATACAGTGTTTTCTGATCGCAGTGCAGAGGATTCGTAAAGAGTTGGGTGAGTGTAATGTCGATTAAGAAGGTACAGCAGCTCGGAAAACTCCCTCTGATTGTTATGATAAGAAAAGAACTCACAAATTTGTCAATAATCAATGCCGATTGATTATTTTTTAATGAGTGGCGATTGGCTAATCGTTTAATGAATGCTGATTAGATACTCGGTCAATAAATGCTGATTGGCTATTCAGTCAATTAATATTTATTGTCTACTTGATTTGTCAATGTCAATTGGATATTGACTTAATAGATGCCGATTGGCTACTTAGTCAATGAATGTTATTGGTTATTCATTTAATGAATGCCCATTGGTTACTCGTTTAATGTATGCTGATTGGCTCTTCAGTCAAGTAATGTTGATTCTCTACTCGATCAGTAAATGTCAATTGGCTATTCGCTCAATGGATGCCGCTTCACTACTCAGTAAATGAATTCCGATTGGTTATTCGTTCAATGAATACCGATTGGCTACGTGGTCAGTGAATGCTGATTCGCTAATCATAAGAAAATGTTCAATTTGACCATTAACATTAATGGAGGCATAATGGTATCTATATATTTATCCTGAGTAAAATTCACAGTCTCCACGTTAGTAACCTCTCAGTGTCAACATTTTTAATCTTAAAATCTATTCTCCCTATAAATATTTTTGTAGTGACATTTTGTAGATACATTTTAATATGGATCAGATCTAAAGACATTTTGAAAAGGGAAAACTTGTTTATGTTATTTACATTCTTCAGACTGTTGTCCTCATCTTTGTTGCGATATTTCTCAACATTGTACGCTCCGGCCTTCTTCAGGTGATTAAAATTTCGAACTGAAACCGTTATTTCGTCCATTGGGTAGGATTGTTCTAGTTGTACGTGCCCTGCCTCTTCTTGATGTCTCAGTTATCTCCCTATAACTGAACTCTCTATGTATTATTTGCCACTGCAGTAGTCAGGTATTGAAGTCCCAACTCTCTGTATAAAGTCACTATATCCTACCAACGCTTTTATCCACTGGTCCAAGGATTAATTTTATTTTAGTTTAAAATGTATATAGGAATTGATTTATTTATGTATCTAGAGTTATAAGAACGTTTTATTTTCCAAACACGGTCAGCACAATGTGCCTGTGTTCATAATTGAAATTATTGATATATTTGTTAAGGAATAAATGTATAGACGAAAACACTTGTAAAGAATTCAGAGAAAAAAATATGATATGAACACATGAGGAATTAAAAAAAAAACCTTAACCACCACATCTTTTCATTCGTTTTCAACTAAATTTTATATATATATATATATATATATATATATATATATATATATATATATATATATATATATATATGTTAGGACTTCATCGGACTATATTTATGTTAATGGGGCTGAGGATGATGCTGCGACACGAACGAAAGAGAAACCTTGAGAATGTATTTATTTATTTATTTACTTGTTATCTATATAATAAATATGAATGTCAGTGTGCCACTGTGTCACACTTTTTCAACTTTACTCCAAGAGGCCGTAGTCCAACATATCATACCATTTTGGAATCAGGTCGACCCTATGAGCAAATTAAAAACATTACAGGCTGTTCTTGTAGTTTCCTTTCCGTTGTGGCCTGTTTAGGGGCCAGAAAGAAAGACACGGAAGACGAAGATCGGTTGACAAAGTATATCGAAGATATATACAAAGCAAGAGTGTTAGTAATAAATAGATTAGCACTGCGTCTACTACTCCACTCCACTCTGTACTCTCTAAGTTTGTATTTATGAGAGAAGGAAGAGTTCATTATACTGTAAGAGGGTTTACCACAACACTTTATGTGTCTGAGATCAACACCGTGTCATCTAATAGGCCAAACATCGTCTTTTCATTATATATATATATATATATATATATATATATATATATATATATATATATATATATATATATATAGAACAAGAACAAAGGACGAATTAACTTAGCTGACGCATTTCGTCCTCCGATGTACTTGATGAAGGCAAATGCACATTAGGCTTGGTAAAATCGGTCAGAGGACGAAACGCATCGGCTAAGTTAAGTTTTCATTTTGTCTTTGTTCAATTGTCCTTTTAGCGATATTCTGTATCTGATGTCACACACACACACACACACACACACACACACATTTATATATATATATATATATATATATATATATATATATATATATATATATATATATATATATATAGTTTATGAAAAACTAGGTAATCCGTATCGGTAAACCTAAGGAGGATAAAATCTAGAGAGCTCAATGTAAATCCAGAGCAAATAATTTAAATAAAAGAAAATTTTTACAAAGAAAATTAGTGACATCTTCTCTCTTAACTTCCTTCTGTCTTTTTCTCTCTATGATTTTTTTCTTTTCTACCCCTTCGATATCAATATATAACTTCCGTTAAGTTAACCGTTTAAATGTGTCAATGTCTGCTAACTCACTCATGTCTTCTCTCTCCCCCCCTCACTCCGTTAATTTACATATGTTTCATACGGCCCGTCAAAAATGTGTAAATTTTCTTTTCATTCTTTGTTTGGAAGTAAAGTCTGTTGATCCGCAGTCCTTTAAAAGGGCTGTGGTGAAATAATTTATTACATGTAAACTTAAAAGTGGTCTGTTTTTATATATATATATATATATATATATATATATATATATATATATATAAAATGAATAAAAATGACAAGGGAAACTGGTAATTGCTGACGCGTTTCGTCCAATGTGGACTTTATCAAAGCAAAATTTTTTTTTTTTTTTTTTTTTTTTCGTATTTTGCTTTGATAAAGTCCACATTTGACGAAACGCGTCAGCAATTACCAGTTTTCCTATTGTCATTTTTATTCATAAATATTGTCTTCTGTACCGATTAAATCGGAGAAATTTTCATATATATATATATATATATATATATATATATATATATATATATATATATCCGTGCCTATATATTTTGTGTGAGTGTGTTCTGTGTGTGTGTCTAAGTGAGTGAATGAGCACGTGCTTAAGAGTGTGTATATCTGTGTCTTGGCGACAGTCTGTGTTTGAGAGAGACAGAGAGAGAGAGAGACAGAGAGAGAGAGAGAGAGAGAGACAGAGACAGACAGACAGACAGAGAGAACCTGAACGGGTTTACTTTTGTACATGTGCGTGGATACTTATGTAGGTGTGTACGCAAGTAATAGAATGTCGTGTACTTATTTAACTTTCGATCTAAGAGACGACATAAAATATTTTTTTTACTCAATGACACAGACTTTTGATGCAAATATAATGCGATAGGTGTTTCTTTTACACGATTTTCCTTTTCTCGCTCTTGCTAATTTTTCGGAGAAAATCGGTGCTAATCATGTTTTCTTTTGTCTAGTGAATATAGATGCAAAACGTTTATCACGAAAAGTTTAACTCAATGCAACTAAATTGGATTCGACTAAATAATACAACACCTCAACAGCTGCTGTAAAATTAAATTATTAGGGCTCGAGTTTCTAACGGAAGAAAAAAAAACAAGATATTTGAGGGAACAGCACGTCCATCGCTGACCGTTTGAATACTGATAAAAACCAAACAATGTTGAAATATTTTTCAACAACCAATTTACTAGTTTGTTTTCTTTAGTAATAGTTCCGAATACAAATGCTTCAAAAACTGAAATTATCCGAAACATCCTTAAAAATGTCTCTTATTCATTCAGCATCAGAAAACATTTACGATCATGGATCTCCAAATATTCTCTTTTGTAGCTCTAAGCATCGTTTGGCCTTTTAGTATCACTCCTTGTTCCTGCTTAGCCATCCATTCACTAATTCTTATTTTGTTTCCTTCTACTCTCCTCCCCTTAATAATCCATGAGCATATTAATCCTGCCAATCTGTCCTTCCTCAAAATCCGTCCAGGAAATCTCACTTCCTGATTTTAAATATGAGTGTCTTTCTCGTTACTTATTTTCCTTATGGTTTCGTCGTTGCTACCGTGTTTTGTCGATACTAAATATCAGTGTCCTTCTCTTCACCTATGTCTCTATAGTGTCTCGTCTTCAGCTGTATGGAAACTTCCTGCTGCCACTGACAAACACGACGCTCTTTATGTTTCTCACGAAATATTCTTGTCGTAACCATGATTATTTTCTGTAAAGTCCACTTTTGCTATTCCGAAATGCATTCATATTTTTGTTTGTTTATTTGTTTAGCTTGGTAGAGAAACTTAGGATTTCTTGCTTTTCTGTGAATTGATTTTAATAAAACTTTTCCCAGCGGGTTTGCACATTGTTAGGTTTTCATTATTATGTAACGCCCCTTTTTCTTATTTCAGGTTCAGCAGTTTTTGGGTGAACCCACGCTAATAGCTTCACTCCTCTCTAAGAAGAATAGGACATGAGATAAAAGCCTCATCGATGAAGAAAAGCCTGTCAAAGTGCTAAAAGCACCTCTCTTCATGTCATGGCGGAGAATTTAGGTCGTCGTGTCGACACCATTAGACGATTTTTGAGGGATCACTCGCCAATGAAGAAACGATCCGATTGTGGGACCCCCAAGACTGTGACAGCTACGGATTTAAGGAATATTATCCGAAAATAACGTGGGAAAGTAAAGCCATTTTAACTGCCGTGGACATAATGATGTACCGAAAACAACCTGTAATCCCGTCCTTGGGACTATGTCTTCCATGCGAGATACCTTGAAACTGCCTCCTTCAGTGCCCCGTCACAGGAATTTTAGGCTTCAATGGAACCAGAAGTACATGTCGTTCGACATTACTTGTGTCTTATTCACTGACGGAGACGACGGAGAATCTTGGATCTGACGGTTGAGTAAATGGTTGGGTTTATGTCGGAGATGAGCGTTACCAACGTTTAAGACGTTAACATCAGGATGGAGGAGCCATGTTGTGGTCTGGTATAATTAGAATCAGATATATTGGCCCAGTCATGGTGTCTGAAGTCTTTAATATGACTGCAGCCGCCTATTGAAATCTCCTAAACGAGGTCCTGGATCCATGGCTAGATGACATAACGTTTTCACTTCTACTATTAGAACTAAGAAATCTACGATTTATGCATTCCAACACTCTCTCCCATTCTGCCATGGTCATCAGAGCATTCCCAGACTCTTAGGGCATAAAATGTAAATGGCTGATGGTGTAGCCACCTGCCTGATTGGATCTCAAGCAAATCGAAAATATTTGGTTCATCATTAAACAAGATGTTTATGACGATGGACGCACATTTACGCCGAAAGATATTTTATGGGTGACCATCAGAGCAGCAGCAGAGGCAGTACAATCTGCTACGAGAATATGCTGTCAGATTCCATGACTAATAGGGCTTTTGAAGTTATTTGTCAAAGTGAAGCTCATTTTGTCAAATAGTTCATTACGTCAATAAATCTTATAATATTAATATGGTTTTCTGTTAAATATATATTCAAGATTTGCTTACTATGCATCATCATCCTTCATCTTCTCGAAAAATGTCTAGATGTGCTTTTTAAATATTCAAAAGCTCTTAGCGTGGGTCATTCGAAATCTCTCGAACCTGAAATAAATAAAAGACAGAATAATGTGCAAACCAAATGGGAAAGTTTTGTAACCTAGAAAAGTTTACTGAATGAAGAATAACCAAAACGGAGGTTGGGAATGAAACGCTAATCTTTAAAACATCAATAAAATACAATACTCGCCAGTGACGTGAAGTAGGTAAACCACTGCTAATGGTGAACTACTTTGACAGCATATTACCTCCCTCTTACAATAGTGATCAACGTATTTATGAAGACTGGGGCATACCCATTAGTCTTCGTAGGTACGGTACATAACAAATAATAAGTTAAGGGCGACGTTGATTAAGCAAGTAATTTTTTTTTATTAATCCGACATATTCTGATCCCGTTAAACGTTATTATGAATTATTATTATTTCTTTTGACATGGAAATCTGAAGGTTCAACGAGATAGCGAAAGATGCCTTCAAAAAGCTAGGCAAATAGACAGAAAAATCATTAGAAACTAAGAAAAGAGTACTGAACTGTTTGGTAGTATCAGTCTTCAAGTTAATGATGAAGAAAGTGTTGTAAATAAGATAGGGTTACTGAATGAGGAATAACCAAAACGGAGGTTGGAAATGAAATGGTAATCTTTTTAACATCAACAAAATAAATACTCGCCAGCGGCGTGTAGTAGGTAAACCACTGCTAGTGGTGGACTACTTAGACAGCATATTACCTCCAACTTATTTATATGGTTTGAAACATACACATTAGTGTTCATAGGTACGGTAGATAACAAAAAGATTTTATCAAAATAAATACAGAGAAAATCGAAAAATCCTAAATGTCACTGCCAATCTATTAGCGTGGTGCGTGGTCTAAGTTCCTTATTGTCATTCTATCACGAAATGTAATTTTCTCGGACTCATTAGTAATTCCTTTTACAAAAATGTATTACTGATAATTATGGAAATGTATTACTGGTATTTTTACTATAAAAAATATTCTTATATTTTCATAGTATTTTGACCTCAGTTTGGGTGTTAGCTATTTGTCCATAGTTGGGACGGTAATAGCTGCTACCAACTTTGTTGGACCTAGGAACAATACTCGATAAGAGCTGATTCCACGTTCTTCAAAACATCCAGATCAAGGGCCTTGCTGCCGGATATAGCTTATCGTCATACCCAGCACGTGCATTCATATGTCTGTGTCACACTTTCTGTTTTCTTTGCCATACCATCATCATAACCGTAGCGACTTCTACTTTCTTAAGCCTCTCAAGTTTCAAATCTTGATAACTACTTCCTCTAACTTTTCTTTTGTAACTAATTTCCATTCTCTAGGTACCGCTATATCGATGATCCAACAATGTTTATTCTTGCTTTGGTTACAGTATCACATTGAACGCTAAAGTCGCAGAGCAGCTTTACACTTTCATTTTCCGCTACTGCAGGTATATTATGCCCATGCCCAGGTTTATGGCCTATCACGTTGAAACACCTGTTCCTGTACGATTACCGAAATTGGGAAACTTCGAGATTGGTCAATAACTAAATAGGTGACGGCTTGAGAATATCAGGTGCTGTACGTTTGGATGTGCCGGTGGTGTAATGTATAATAACTATGATTTCTTAATTTGAGTGTTGAGTTAAATTCCAGTTACTCGCAAATATTGTTGGGAAAGAAATGAATCACCTCTTCTCCCTTCTGCTATAGGTTAATTAGTAAGTCTTGTATGACTAAACCATTATTATCTCAAATAATATTCGCACAATCTAAAAATATTTTCTGGATTTAAATAACGTAAGCTGTAAAACACGAATTAATATCGTCAAATTCATATTCAAAGTAATGATAAACCTCTCTGTACAAATCAGATTTTCAAACTTATTAACCCGAGAGAAATAAAATATAATCCCAGCAGGGAAATGCTCCGTATTATCCTCAGCTGTCTGAAATCCAAGGTTGAATATCTACTGTCAGAAGAACAGATAGATTTTTGATCCAGATGGACCCAAATCTTCAACTGTCGAAACATCATCAAGAACCATCTGCAAAAATAGTTTCCACAATTTTATTGATTTCAAGAAAGCATTTGATCGTGATTAGTATAATGGCCTCTGAAAGAATTCGACGTAGAAGGGGTCATACAAGCCATCTAGCCTCTCTACGACCATGTCACCAGTGAATTTCTCTAAAGTAACCAAGTGGAAACTTTCTTCCAGACGACCATCGATTTTAGACATGCGTGCCTACTCTCTCCAACACTCTTTAACCCGTTTCTGGAGTGAATAATGTAGGATACGCTGCACGACCTCAACATTCGGCCACGTTCCCATATTAGTACTAGTAAGACACATGCAAATTACTTAGATTTACTAATAAATGTTTTAATGCTATCCTTTGTATTATTCCATCCATAGTATCTTCAAACGTCTAAAATCGAAGGCTGAAAATCTAATGTCAGTGGAACAGGCAAGTTTTAGAGCCGGACGGAGCACATTAGGACAAATCTTCAACTGTAGAATCCTCATCGAGGAGCATCTGCAAAACCAGGGAGCTGTCCCACAATTTCATTGATTTCGAGAAGTATTTGATCGTCCTCAGATAATTCACCATAGAAGATGATCTTATACTAGACATTCAAGCTCTCTATGACCATGCTACCAATGCAGTTCTTTTGGGTAACCAAGTGGGAGTTTTCTTCCCGACGACTAACAATTTTAGACATGTGTGCCTACTCTCTTTTCAACCCATTTCAGGAGAGAATAATGTAAGAACCGCTCCACGACCACAACATTTCTATCTCTGTCGGTGGTAGACCTGTCTGCAACCTGCGTTTCGCAGATAATGCTGACCTTATGGTAGGCAGTAACAGTGAGCTGCATGACCTGACCAACAAACGCGCTGACAGAAACGACGCATATGGAATAGAACTCAACACAAAGAAATCTGAAATAACGGGGAATAGCGCAAACAACACCAGTGCCAGTGTCACCATGGACGGCGAACAACTGGAGGGAGTTTCTAGTTTCAAATAATTGAGAGAAACCCTGTCAAATGATGATACATGCATCGCGGAAATCCACACGCGCATCGCCACAGCCAGAGGAGCGAAAACCAGACAGGAAAGGATATGGAAGTGCAACATTCCCTACCATACTAAGTTCAAGCACTACAAATCACTGGACGTATCCATCCTCTTCTAAGGGTATGTGACTTGCATACTCCTGTTTGGAGTAGAAAAAGGATCCAGGCGTTCGAGAACAAATGCTTGAGAAAGCTCCTCCGAATCTTCTACTGGGATAACAAAATCATTGACTGTTTTACTATGTCCATTCTATGTCCCTTTTTTACTATGTCCCGAGTCGGGGTAAGGTCAAAAGTCTCTTGGGACGACAAGAATCAACTCTCTCTACTATTTACCGTCAAATGGCATTGTTTGGCCACGTCACACGCAATAACAACCTCTGCAAGACTAACATGCAAGGCAATGTTGGAGGCTATTATTATACATGTTTAAAAAAGTGATTCTTTCTTAGACATTTTATTATGACATAAAAAATAATATATAATTTTGCTCTCGTCAAAATATCCTTCTTTAGCCTTAATTACTGTAACACAATTTTTTGGCATTTGCTGCAAAAAATTTATCAAAATTTAAGTTTAATAACTGATTCAATTGTGTTTCAATGATTCTACGAACTCTTCATTTTTTTCACTCTTCTGTCACGTTCATTTTATATTATTATTATTATTATTATTATTATTATTATTATAGCGATATTGATACTTAGCATTTCAGCAGTTTTTCCCATTTCTTATTACTCTGCTTAGTTTTTGGAATGCATCGTTTGCTCATCGTATTTATCATCGTACGATAAAACGTGTAAAACTACGTTTTATAAAGTCTTTCATTTTTTTTCTTATTGGGAAATTTCAATGGCATCTTAGCGACAAACTAGCAAACCTCACGTCAGTTACTCCGAAGAGGTCATTTTATAACTTTCTCATGAAAATATTAACAATGTAGAATCAATTCGTATCAATTTAATTCTTACCTAGTTGGCCCTTGAATACAACTTTCTTCTTTTCTTTACATAGAGGACATTCTATTGTGCAGCTATAATTCATAACCCCATCAATCATAGCCGTTATATTTGTTTGATCGGAATAATTTAGCATTGGGTTGGGTTGATAATCTTAAATTTTAGACAGGAAGATGGAAGTGACAAAAAAAAAGAAAAGAAAAATAGAAAGGAAAATAGTTTTTTGTTTTTAAATTAATGAAAATATTGGCCAAATTCTTAAGTTTCCTATTCTCAATCGTTTTCATTATTAAACCAACCATTTCATTGTCAAATTTGCCATAGATCCAACATTCTATCCAGACCTATTTATTTTGTGTTTTTGCGTAAATTATTATTATTGGAATTACTATTATTATTATTATTATTATTATTATTAGTAGTAGTAGTAGTAGTAGTAGTAATAGTAGTAATGATAGTAATAGTAGTAATAGTAGAATGTATTAGCTGCGAATATTTCCCATTTTCCTATTTTGATTTTCTGATGAATCATATTGTTCTACAGAAAGATGCTGAGGATGCAGTACCGAATGGGTCAGCAATAACGAAGCAATAGAACATTTGTATTTAACATGAGGAAGAGATAGTTGAAATTTCTAGGACAAATATCGAGGAAAGAGGGCTTGGAAAATCTGATACTCACAGAACAGCATGAAGGCAATGTAGACAGAAGAAAAACAATATATAACCTACTTTGTGAGCTTGAGGAAATGGATAATGGAACAGGTTTTAGGAGAAATAAAAAACACAAAATTTATTAAAAAAAAATATCATGAGACACTTGGACTTAATTCACATTTAAAATCGGTCCATGTTATTGGAACGCCATTTACATTATTATTATTATTATTATTATTATTATTATTATTATTGTTGTTGTTGTTGTTGTTGTTGATGGTGGTGGTGGTGGTGGTGGTGCTTTTGCTAACAGTTAAGAGAAGAACGTGATATAACAAAAGAAAAAGAAAAAGCACAGTATTTTACAATGTTAAATTATATTTCAACAGATAATACTGTCAAACACTGTTTTTTTCTTTTTTTCTTCAATCGCGTCTTTCTTATAACCGCTGAAAATATGGAAAGAGTAACGTCAAACAATTTGCTTATTATTATTATTATTATTATTATTATTATTATGATTATTATTCGTTCTATGTTCACATCCCCCAAGAAAACCTTTTCGCCACCGTCGTCATACTTGTTTCTCCGCAATGAAAGTTAGAATCGTGACTTCTACGATACGAAAACAAAGAAAATTTTAAACCGATTGTTTTCGTCAACACTTTTATGCACCTGGGCCTGTTTGTCAACCGACTATTTGCTTTCATTGCTTTCATCTCCGTGCTTGCATTACAATCAAAATACAAGCAACAAACAAGAAATACGATACCAACTAAAAGAATATATTGCAATTAACAAAGAATAGAATAATGATAGACAATTAGTGTTAAAAATTGCCATAAAAATGAATCAAACATATGATTCCAGTTACTGCTATTTTAACCTGAAATAATTTATAAGAATACTAGATTGTTTGCCACACGCACGCAAATGCACGCACAACCGCACAACCGCCCCCACCCACAAAATCATATATATATATATATATATATATATATATATATATATATATATATATATATATATATATTTTATTTGGGGAGCAATCCTCTTTTATACAGGCTACATTAAAATCGTCTGACAAGGTAATGCTATATCTATCCTCAACATACTTGTTGATGATTCAAATATATCCACATGTAAAAAAAAGGCTAAAGATAATGGAGGCATAATTAATTAAAAAAAATAAAGGACAACACTCAATAATATGAACGATGAACATGGCCACTATGTAATGACCGTGTTTGGAGAAGAAAATATTCCTATAATTCTAGATTCATACATAAAATAATCCATACATTCAGTTAAATGCCCAAAATAAAATTAATCCTTGATAATTGCTAAAAGTATAGCCGAAAGCCCTCAGGGGAAAAAAATGGAGAATTTCTATATAAGAACACATGAAAAATTAAATAAAATCCTGAATCGCAGTACCTTGTCAGTTCTTTTAATGCAAAGGATAATATCACATGAATACGTTCTTATACTAGTTTTAGAACTGGTTCATCTATTTTCATGAGCATTTAAAATATTTTATTAATGTTCCCCCGTTCTCTATATAAAAGGCTCAAGGACCTTTCAAGGTACATGTTTACTGTTGCAGCATACCTACGAGCAATAATGGGTATGTTCCCACTCACATAAATACAGTAGTAAATACTGTATGTTGGTCTGCAGTTGGAGATTCGTCTCCATCTGTGCTGGTCAAACACTCTGTCTCCGAGCAGAGAGGATCCCCAGACGAGGCTATGTCGAAAGGGCAGAGTCTCGTCTCGGGAAATAGCTACCCGACTTCGTTTTATAAGAGGTCTACCGGGAAATTTTGTCTGAGCCTACGGGCTCGGGTACCTCACATTGAATCGCATTGTGCCATATCTGACCGCGTGAGGCGGTGTGTAAATATCCTGCAGTTGGAGATTCATTGTGGAATTTACTTAACTCACTTCTAGCAGTTGATTAGTTGTTGGCTGGTGAATAATATATGTGTTGTTCTTGTCCTAAGTATTATCGTTCGTTACCAAACTTCGTCTGTTTATCCTGTGAGGGAGCTATATATATATATATATATATATATATATATATATATATATATATATATAAAGTGAGCATTGAAGTCAACACTTAGAGGCGACAATCTGTTTCATGCTAGACGCAATCGTCAGGCGTCTAGCATGAAACTGCCTGTTGCCTCTAAGTGTTGACTTTTAATGTTCACTTTTTATATTTACACATGCTCTATCTCTGCTATTGAGCAGTTTATCCTATAAATATAGCACATCTTATGAGTATTTTTCTACACACACACACACACACACACACACACACACACTTGTTTGACTATGTTTAGTGGTGGGGGAAATTTCTTTCCGTACTTGCTCGGGATAACACTCTCATACACATAGATACACTTACATACGCAAACGCACACATATAATCAGATACACATCCGTGCGTTTGGGCACCAACTGTCATGGCGGTGGCTGTGTCCGCCGAAATGATGGTGGTGTGGGTAACGGCAGTGAAAGTTTTATCGGTCTTTGTTAATTGTTACAGTGGGGGTTGTGGGTGTAGTTTTAGTTTTGTTGATGGTTGAGTTGGTGAGAATTGTAGGTGCATGTGGTTATGTTATGGTGGTTTTGGTGTTCTTGCGTTTTAGTGTTCCACCATTTTTTTCAGTAGTCTCATTCCTGCCTGTATTCAGTTTTGTTGTAGGTATTATCCGTTTCGTATGAACTATGATAATAGGTATTTATTTTCGTGTCTGCATTTTGAAATTTATATGTTTCCCTGTGAGCTATAATCTCCAGCTATTCAAGTGTAATGTCAATCGACATCTCCAGTTGCCTTCATCTATCCACTACCCTCATCCTTTCTTCTATCACTCCTATCTGATCTTGCTCTAAGCTTTCTGTAACCCCTTGCGTCCTAGTGGCTTCCCGCCTTGCTTGGGGTAATGCTTAATATATATATATATATATATATATATATATATATATATATATATATATATATATATACAAAGTACATATCTTTGTTTGACTACCACAACAACGTCAACACGTCTTAAATTTCATTTGTCGAATACATGTTCTATTGCACATCTAAAAACACATTCCTGTCCACCTCCACAATACAGGAAAAAACTAATTGTCGACAAAACCAATAAAATACACAGCAAAAATAATAAACACAACTCCAGATTTTCGAGGTGACCTGTATCAAAATGAACCGTCCAACACGCAAGAAAATCTATTACGAATATTGCAACAACGTATTAAAATGTATATAACATTTAATGCCATTTTACATTTCTATAAATTTCCCGTCAGCTCATTTAAGTTGAAACGATTGTTTTGCAAAAAAAAAAAAAAAAAAAATCCATAGCTGCAACGGATAAAATTAAAATCTGAAAATAATTGGAGTGCGTGGAATTCGGATTTTATCGCCGTTACAATAAGTTTGTCTTTGTAATTTACCCCTGAAAATGGCGTTGGAAAAATCGAAATTACTTGCGCAACAAAAACATTAGATAACTGGAAAGGATCAGTATAATAATAATGTCTATATTATTCAATGAAACATGTTTGAATGAAGCCTATATAAAGCCAATATTTACACACACACACACACACAGACAAACACACACACACACACACACACACACACACATATATATATATATATATATATATATATATATATATATATATGTATGTATATATGGGCAGCAACCACTCTTTTAAACATGTTTCGTTGAATATGAGAGACAAAGAAAGATTGGTTCATTTTTTTATTTAGATTTTCCAACATTCTTTTATTTTTACGTTTGGTGGGAGTAAAGTGATGCAAAGATTTGGACAATTTGGCAATATAGACAATTGTTGCAAACCCTTACTCCCACTAAACGGAAACAGGTCAAAATGTCGGAAAATTTAAATAAAAATTGAATAAAATTTTCCTTGACTGTCATATTTAATTAAATACACACACACACACACGCACACACACACACACACACACACACACACACACACACACACCATATATATATATATATATATATATAATAGTTGAATACACGTATTTGAGGAAACCGGTCTACTAGCCATTCCCTATTGCAAACGCTCGTTCAGGCACATTTGTATTTGCTCAACACAAACATAGCCCAACTGTAGTTTATACTACAACTAGGCTGAGCAGACCTTAGCTAAAGTTTCTGGGAGAGGGCGTGTTATCTAGCGTGTTCAACAATTTGAACGTTCAATTAGTTCAGTCAGAACGTTCAATCCTTCGGCCTCGATGACATGTGGCTTCTTGCTAGCACAGCTATCACCGGCCCACAAAAGCTCCGTCTACTCAGTTTCACTCACAAGGCTTTGGGTCAAGCCATAGTATGTTTTTTCCGGCACTTTTTAAATGTCACTTAGGAAAGTGATATTGGGTCAGGTTCATACGTAAACACAATATTCATGGCTTGATGATTGCGTTTAAACAAATCGCTGTATGTGTGTGTCAGTAGACTGAAACAATTATTCTACCGATATAAATCATTCTTATTCGTCTATTTGCTGTGACACTTTAGCATGTTGTTGATCATGGTACTCCTCAGCTTCCTTTCCGTAATAGCTTTTTATAATTCTTGTCTTTTTTTTAACTCTCAAAAACTTTTTTCTGCAATCCATTTACACAAGCTCTTTAGGTAGGTGATTCATTCTTTTTCTCTGTTCTCATTGCCTCTAATATGTCCCGCGAATATCAAATACTCGAAGCTCTCTTATTTCATTATATACCCTAGCTATGTAAACTGTGTCTTTCTGATGCATAAATGTCCCTTTTTTATCTCCAATCTCTCTAAAACTTAGTCGTTTGCTAATATCAAATACCCGTAGTTCTCTTATTTCATTATATACCCGAGGTATTTCAACTTAGTCGTTGCTCACATGCTCAGTATATTTTTTCAGGAACCATATTTATATCGCCTCAAGTTCCTTCTCCATATGATTTGAGGTGGTCCAATATTCCCTTCTATATAGGGCACGTGATATTGCATAAACTTTCAGTACCCCCTTCTCTGTTTCCAAAGACATTTTCCTGTTGCTTAATACTTTGTTTAGATTTTGTAAGGCATGTTTCGCTATCCCAATACGCTTTCAGAATTCGGTGTCGCAGTTTTCATTCACTTTTAAAACAAATTCTAGATATTTAAAATGTACTTGCATCTTTTAGGCATCTCCCATATGTAATTTGCATGAAAGCATGTTCCTAATATATACACATGGAAATGCATAAATTATTTTTTTTTGTTAAATCGACAGAGATATCTGCACAATCACTAGATAATACATGTCCATTAAGATACAGTGAAAAGTCAAACCGAGAAAAAGTGGCGTTTGCCCGGTTGCAGTTTCATTGAATCTTGGTATGCCAGATCATCAGAATCTAGTTCAGGTCAAAATGTGTCCCTAGAAAGGTTTCACTTTACTGAGCAGTTTGAGAAGTACCAACATCAGCCAGTACAATATATGAAACGTAGGTCGACATTTGCTTTCAGTAAAATATGTTCACCAAATAAATTTCTACGGTAAAGCAGTCAAGCTATTAAAAAAATAGTAAAGTAAATATGCCTCAAAGATTTGACAATTCTAATAGTTATCCGATCATTTAGATTTCAGATAAGGTTGTCTTTGGTTATAGAGCAAGGTGAACGCGTGTATATTGACTCCCCAAGACTTTTTGGAAACTCATTGATGTCCTGTTCAATGCAGGATTGGTTAAGCGTCTCTCATCGCTGGGCCTTTTTTCAGACATGCAATATGGCTTTTGACTCTCCATGTTAACTGCTGATGTACTGACGATAAGTACAGAAAGAGTCTGTCATGTCCTACTTTGTTTTTAATTCTCATTAATGACCTTGCCGATGTCATCAACTCTCAACTTGGTATCTACGCAACCATTTACTCCAGTCTCGATAGTAAGGCTGATTAGTTTGGTAAGCTTAAAATGGCAGCCGATACACACAATGACCTTAAGTCCGTTGTTAACTGAGGTAAAAGATAATTTTTTTTTAATTTTAAAGTCTCCAAAAGAAAAGTCCTCCCCATTAAATAATCTGATGACTTCTCACCGCATTTCGGTCAATATGGCTGATGCTAACCTCGAAATAGTGACTCGTTGAGCCTTCTCTGGCAAACATTCCCAGACGACTGGAAGTGGAAGACATATATCGAATCCATTGCTAGATCAACTAAGAAATTTGCTTCACTGCACCGTGCGAGACAATTCTCCTCTCCAAAATCTGTCATACATATCTATATGTCTACCATTCAACGATACTGAGAATATTGCTACCATATATAGTTCGATGACCCTGCGCATTACCTTGAGCTCCGTGATAAAATCCAAATAAAAATCAGCAATATTATTGGTCCTGGCCTGGCACCTAGTTTTCAGTCACTTTCCCGCACCGGTAAGGTTTTACACTACTCCCTGTGGATTTTCCTAAATGTTCCTCACATATTTATATATTATCTATTACGTTTATACACATGATGCATCTCTGACCAATGAGAATTACCAAAAATCATGACATTCCAGTACTCAGTCTCTTTGCTTTTTCATTTCTATTCTCGATCTCTGACAAAGCCTTAATAATTAATTATTGGATTCTTATCTATATCCAATCTACATTCAACTCCCCTTCTCTCTCTGTATATATATATATATATATATATATATATATATATATATATGTGTGTGTGTGTGTGTGTAAATATATATATATATATATATATATATATATATATATATATATATATATATACAGAGTGCAAAAGAAAATGTCTGTAGATGTATGTAGGATGGTAGTGTTAATTCATGCAAATGTATATAAGTGTGTATGTGAGGGAAGACTACAGATATATAATGTTTTATTGAATTATATAGATATATTTTTGACAAACACCAATATATGACACCACAAAAGTGATAAACAAAACCTTTGAATTGTCAAGGCCCTCTATATCAAAATCAACAAACCAACATTCAACAAAATTTATTACAAATATAGCAACAACATATTAAAGTGCATATAACATTAATGCCATTTTCCATGTCTGCCAATTTCCAGTCAGCTTCCTTATATTGAAATGCTGGTTTTGCAAAGAATTCCATAACTATAACAGATAAATTAAAAGTTTTAAAATAACTATAAGTGACCACATTTTCATGTGTTTTTAAAAATCACTATGACAATGGAATGCAGATTTTATTAGTTACAATAAGTTTGTGTTCATAATTTTCCCCTGAAGGTGACCCCCCAAAAAACTGAAAGTACTTGCGTTGACAAAAATTACTCTGCCTTCTTTTGATGAATTTAATTTTAATGTCAAGAAGCTAATTAGATAACTGGAAAGGATCAGTATAAAAACAAGTAGATATAAGTATATATTTGAATGAAAATATGATGCTAAGACGTACATCTCTTTTCTTTCATGGTAATTGTTCGGATAAGGTCTTCGCTTGGTGTCTAGACTTTTCGATTTTAAGTGCAGTCTTAGATGGTGTCAAAGTATCATAAATTTACTTTTGAGTTGGCCCGGTAAGTTCTATGCTAACAGATTATTATTTTTTTTTCTTTATTTTTCGCTTGTGGAACTCCCTTCCGGCTCTGTGCTTTCCAGGCAACTTTTATCACCAAATCTTTAAATGAATGTCAAACACTGCCTACTTTTCGTCTGCTTATTCATTTATCTTCCTGATCCTTAGTAAGTCTTCTCTTATTTTAATGCTTCCACAACCAGTAACCCCTTGTGTTTTCCGAGTTTTACAGCCTTTCTTTTCGCGAAGTCAATTTGAAAGAATTCCGAAATTCTTATATAAAATATGTTATATTAGAAGTTATAGTTTCGCGTATATTTCTCAAGAATTAATCTTTCAGAATTCTGATGATTATAGATGAATATTAATTCAGAACGCATTTAAATCCATTTTGACAGAACAGTCTCTGCAAATTAACGAAAATCTCTGTTAAGGAAAAAGCTGCCAATTGATAGGAGGTTCCATGTGTCTTCATATCACATAGGAAAATTGATGAGCATCCGGGTTAAAAGCAAATGAATAAAAAAATTCTTCTAGACAAGTTAATCAGGCATGAATCATATTGACTGCGTCTAGGTCATTTCGCTTCATAAAATAATTAAAATTCTAATACAAGAACAACATAAAATACCGTTCATGTTTTGGGATATCTGATAAAAGAGATTCGATATCTTTAAACTCTGAGAATATTGATACCGAGCAACAATTAAATGTCACAATAAAAAATACGACTGAACAGAATCAATCATTGAATAAAATTAATGCCTGAAATGCCACGTATAAAATCATGTCACTTTCTCGTTATATTCATCCAATGCAGTATATTATTTCTTATACTAATAAAAATATATATATATATATATATATATATATATATATATATATATATATATATATATAATCATAAAAATATTCATGGATATTATATAGCAAGAGAAGAGCATATAGGCTCCTCTTTATATATATTCACCCAATAGAATTTTCTGTTCTCCTCATGTTCTCTCATTTACACATACACTCATTCATGTATATTCATATATATATATATGTGTGTGTGTGTGTGTGTGTGTGTGCGCGCGCGTGTGTACGTATGTATGTGTGTGTCTGTGTGTGCGTGTCTGTGTGTGCGTGTATGTGCACATACGTACTTATTTATAAGCATATCTATCTACATGTATATTTGTGTGTGGATGTGTATTTGTCTGTGTGTTTGTAGAGGAATAAGCGATTAAATAAACAATCTTCAAACCTAGCACTACTAGTTTTAAATAAATATTATTACTGAGTATTTGCCCTCTTTCGATTTGAAAGAAACAAATGACAAAGATCCTCTCGAACAAAAATATTTAATTTCTGTTTGTTACAATACAAAGTATAAATTTCATTGGAATGATATGAAAAAAAAAACCAAAAAAAAACAGAATGTGTCTACATTAGGGGAGTGTCACGTATTTAAATTGTTTTATGAATACGTACAATTTTCCAGCAATCAGCGACAAGAATGATGACGAACATATTGTTTACATACCTCCGTTCGTATGTTTCAAGTGCGTTTGATTTAAAATTCGAGCGGTTATTATAAGAAGGTTACTCAAAAAATTTGTTAAATGTCGAGAAATAAATTATCCGAAAGGTGTGAGAAATCAGCTGTGCGCAAAACAACTTTAGTCACAGGCTTACGGAAAAATTGAGAACTGAATGTTAATTTTGCGATCGCATTGATAACAGAGAAATAGGCTCCATGAAGGTAACACTTAGAATGACTAAACTCCTAAGTCTATTTTTTAATAAGTATTTCCCCAATTGTTAAATGTCTATTTTTAGTGTGTGTGTGTGGGGGTGAATATTGTTAGTCATTTTCTGGAACGTGGACTCAGGCTTCGTAAGAGAAAACAAAAATAGATGTCTGAAATTTCAAAGGTCTAAGAGTGTCTGACATAACGTCACTGATTGGTTAATAAATGCGAATGTGTAAATACAAATCTGCAGCCTACTTTGTGCACAAAAATGAGTTTTGAGTGATAATATATGCATCTATTGAATTTTATACAGTTTTTAACAGGGTTACACACACACGCGCATATATATATATATAAAAACAAACAAGGAATATTCGCATAATTAAAATTATAAAATGACAACTTATCATCGCACCTTAAATACACACACACACACACACAAACACACACACACACACACATATATATATATATATTACATGAATTATTCATACAAATGATAGAATACAAAAGAATGAATGAAAAATACAATAACTGTCTATATTTCTGAGATGAGGTATTATGTACATTATTCGAACTATTGTCCTCATCTTTGTCGCCATATTTATTACAACGTTTTCAGCCGTTGTACGCTCCGGCCTTCTTCAGGTAGTTGGAATGTCGAACTGAACCCCTATATTTCTCTCGCTAGGGTAGACTGTTCTAGTTCCACGTGCCATGTTTAATGGATGTCAGTTATCAGTTATCGCCTGTTAATTCCCCTCTGAAAGTTCTCCACTGCCTTAACCGGGTATTGAACTCACACTCTTTATCCACTGTGCCATGTGTCCTTGAGGGCATTCCCAATACCTGAACAATTGCCGGAGCGTAGAACGGTCGAAACGTTGTAATAAATATGGCGACAAAGATGAGGACAATAGTCGGAATAATATAAATAATGAAAATACAATAAGTTAAAAATCAACGAAATTTTGAAAATTTAAAGAAAGGAAGAAAATATGAAATAAAATGAAAGATAGAAAAGTTATCGTAAAGAAAAAAAGATAGAATGAAAAAATAAGAGAAATAATGAAATTTTAAATCTTTTCAAAATATCCGAGAAATGAAACCAAGTAATGAAAATCAAATTCAAAATAGAATTAAAATCTGAAACATATTTAAGGAGAAAGTAAAAAAAAATAAAAAAAAATAAAATAAAATCAAAAGTCCAAACAAGAAAACCATGAAATAATTAAAATGAAATAATGAGTCTCTTGGGCCCAGACTGAAATCCGTAAAAAAAAAAAAAAAAAAAAGACAGCAACCAATAAATACGGTTAATCGTTTGCTGGTATTTAATGATACGCCTGCTTGTCCATGACAACATCTCAGTTTCAATGCACGGAATTTAATGACTTTAAAGACAACTACTTTCATTTTTACTTGCGTCTTCATCTCAACAGAATCTGTCTAATAATAAAAAAAACTGATGCCTTTATATACCGAACGTCTGTTTCGCATAATATCTATAAAGTTCACTATTTACATTATTCAGACTATTGTCCACAACTTTGTTGCCAGATTTATCACAACATATCGTCAGTTGTACGCTCCGGCCACCGGTGATTGGAATGTCGAACTGAACCCCTATATTTCTCTCGCTAGGGTAGACTGTTCTAGTTCCACGTGCCATGTCTAATGGATGTCAGTCTCCTCCCCAAGTTCTCCACTGCCATAACCAGGTATTTTACTCAACTCTGTGTCCTGTCACTTGATCTAACCAACGCTTTTATCCGCTGTGACATACGTTCTTAAGGATCTCTGTTTATTAATTTCGAACACACATAAGTTTAATGTCTTCACCCTCTATTTTAGCAGTGCTCATATTGCAATATTTGCTGTTATCATTCCATATTTTTAACTAGACCTCATATTGCAATTTTCTTCGCTATTATTGCTTTTCTCCTGCACTTCGTATTACTGGTTCTCATATTGTATTCATTTCTATGTTTGTTCGTCATTCCAACAACCTGAAGAAGGCCGGCGCGTACAACGGCCGAAACGTTCTGATAAATATGGCAACAAAGATGAGGAAAATAGTCTGAAAAATGTAAATAGTGTACATAATACATCATCTCAGATATATAGACAGTTACAGACAGTAGTTATTTATTTAAGTTGTTTCCGGGTTTGACAGCTAGTTAACATACTGATATTTATCTGCTGTTGTTCTAGTTATTAAAAAGTAATTAAATTAATGTGTGTGACTTCTGTATATAATTTTTAAGTACTCAATTTATCTTAAAAATTTAAGAAAATATTCTCCGAAATCTACTATTTTATTGAATTGTAAATATTTTTCTCTGTAATATTTACTATGTTTATTACTTTTATTTTCTGATAATGTCGTGTATGTTTCAAAAATATAATAAAAATTAGGCATGTTTACATGTATGAAAAAATTCAAAATTCTTTTAAAAATATTAGTGAGAAATGATTTATATTAAGCTTTTCAATTTACGATTAATAAATATAGCCCAGAAATTTAGAAGATTTAAACACCGTACAGAAATTTAAAAGATTTAAAACTTATTATTCTGATTAAAATTAAATAAAAGAAAACAATTCTTGTAAACATTCATCGATTTTTTTTCTTAAGAAAGTTACTTGAATTATTTACGTGCGGACAACTCGCCTCATTTATATTTTAATTCCTCCGACCTTCAGCATGTTTTTTTCCCGACGGGACAAGACACTAAAGTGGATCAAAATTCCTGATATAGTAATTGAGGGTTCGATTCATGCGTCAACCAGTGTGCAACTGGAAGCGGTGGAAAACGGGGCTAGCAATAACCAAACTGTATTCAAAATAGACTGCCCGTGATATCACTGGACAGCGAAAAGAGAATTATCGACCCCTATAGAGTTTTCAGTTCGAAATTCCTTGAAGGTTTATTAGATAGACAATCACTTGGTAGATCTTGGAAGGGATACCGTTCGAAATGTGATAATAATATCAACGATGAGGACAATAGTCTGCATGTCAATAATGTGAATTATGATAATTTCTTATCCCTGATATACGATAGGATTCCGCCGGTCATCGATGACCATGAACTAGATCCGATCCATCGGCTCCTCTGTAACATCGATGCTTGTAGCTGAACAGTCCGAAGCGCGTGTGACACTCTTTGTCACACATGTGAATTGTCTGTGTGTTGTCTATGTCGCAGTGTTCTTTTCTTCGGGTCTGCCCGCCTTCAGCTGCGTTGTACAGTTCATCCTGTCCTGACATAAGTTGTTTAGACAGGGTGATTCTCCACCAAGAACGGTCAGCAGCAAGGTGATCCCAGTAGTCACTGTTGATCTGAAGGGCATTCATGTCCTCCTTACAACCTCTGTAGCGCAACTGAGGGCGACTGATGTCTCTTTTGTTATTTGTAGGTAACCCATAGAGGAAGTCTTTGGAAATTCGGCCATCCTCAGTACGACGAACATGACCCATCCATCGGAGCCTGCGCTGTGTGAGCGAAGTGAACATGATTGTTAGGCCGGCGCGAGAAACAATTTCGATGTTGAGCACTTTGTCCTTTCACGATACGACCAGGGTGTGGCGCATACCCCTCAAGTGAAAAGTGTTCGGTCTCCTCCTGCTTGATATATGCCGGTCATGTCTCGTTCCCGGAGAGAAGTGTGCTTATAACGGAAGCATTGTAGACTACCCTCTTCGTATTTACAGAGAACTTGGAGTTCTCCCACACTTTCTCAATCCACTTCTCTAATTCTGTGTTCAGAGTGAGATCGCTACTGAATTTTAGACCTCAGTGGTGATGATTGGTGGTACATCTGCATCCTTTGATAGAACATTCGTCTTTTTCAAGCTGATAGCCAGAAGTCCCTGCAAGCCTCAGAGAAGCGATTCATCAGACTCTGGAGCTCCTCGTGTATGGGTTGCCACTGAAGCAACATCCGCAAACAGCATATGTCTTATGAGAGCTTCTCATAGTTTTGATTTGGCCTTGAAGCCTGGTATTAATCGAGGCCCACTCTGTTGTCGTGTCGAAGACATACTTCAAGAACGAATCGAAGAAGGTCCCAAAGAGTTTTGGTGGAAGACATACATATATATATATATATATATATATATATATATCAAATATGTGGTACAGTTCAATTTATAATACATGAATCATTCATACAAAAAACAGATTAGTGTATTTAAAAAAATAAATTCTCATGCCTGATGATGTCTGTATGAACAGATGAAAGTACTAGCAAAATAAAAAAGACATTATACAAGTTGAATTTAATAAAAACAGGGATCACAACATTCATCTAGATGTTCGTGGGTTAATGTAATTTTAATAAATTTGTTTGCGAAGATGTATTCTCGCCATTTATATCATTAACTTCAGTAATCTGTTTTTGCATGAATGATTATATATATATATATATATATATATATATATATATATATATATATATATATATATATATATATATATGTGTGTGTGTGTGTGTGTGTAAAGTTTAAATTTGAGGGCTTCTGTGTTGAGATATTGTAAACCGGGCAAATGCTTCACACTTTCCCACAGGGTTAGGAAGAATATCTCTTTCAAGCATCGATTAAATAATTTCGCAAGCATCGAAAATAAATCCTAGTTAATATTCGTTTAAATCAACCACTGGAATTTTGTCTGGACCAGTGTCAAGGCTTTTTATAAATCTTAAGACTTATCCTGCTATAGTAAATATAGTAATTTTCTAAGCCCGGCTTAGATGTAGCACAAGGCCGAAAGTATGGGGCACCCAGTGGGGATTGAACTCACTACTCAGTAATAACTGATTTAGCAAGACAAGCTTTCTAACTATTACACCACGTCGAGGTGCCCAATGATTTTCCAAGCGAAAAATAGATGTGGCACAAGGCCGTAAGTAGGGGGCTTCCAGCGAGCATCGTACTCACTACTCAGTCGTAATTGTTCTTGCGAGACAAGCTTGCTAACCATTACACCGCCTCGAGTTGTCCAAATACAGAGATTTTCCAAGCATAGCTTAAATGTGGCACAAGGCCGAAAGTATGAGGGACCCAGTGAGGATCGAACTCCCTACTCAGTCGTAACTGTTCTAGCGAGACAAAGTCGCTAATCATTACACCGCCTCGAAACGCCAATGCTGTAATGAAAATATTATTGACAATGTTCTCCATGAAACGAGAGAATTTGGAGAGGGAGTGGCCTTTGACATCTGACGTTGATTTCGAAGAATATATGACCCCGGGGCTATTTATAATAATGGGTACAGCCGATTTGACTCTCTTTATAATTTGGTTGGATATCTTCGAGAATTTTCTGGGTCTAATTTGCTTGTTTTCAACCTTGGCCTGGACAATGTGTGTTAACCATGTTCACCATAGTCTATGAATATAGAATGCAGCGCAGTACGTAATCTGTTTAATGAAACATCGTCAAAGATTAGCGATTCACGAGTCAGTCACTCTACTGAATCTGACTATATCGCCAATACCACCAGCAGCTGTTCCGTAATTCTTCAGTCTTCGATATCAAAGGCGGGCGGTGCATATTCGGGAAAAAACATGGCCGCCTTTATACAGGTTGCATTGAATATTTTGAGCCTTCTGATTGGTTAACCCTTCTATTGGTGAACTATAAAATGAGTCAGCTCATTTTGGCTGGCTCACTAGTACACCAGGGTACCCAAAAATCCCAACAATTTGTGCAGAGCTATACTATGTATTTTCCAGAACTCACAGTGATTGCGGGTGGTTCAGAAATGCAGTAAAAATCTAACTACACCGCTACTTGAGTTAGATGTCGAAGTCGTGGTTACGGTATGATATGGCTGCAGTGCATTTAAGGGTGAATCGGGGTTGGCTGTTTGTTTTTTTTCTTGAAATTATTTAAGGTGTATAAAACATTCCATTCTAGAAAGGATCAATTCTATGACGAGCGCAGAAATTTTGGAGAGAACGTGCTTGAAAAATGTCGAGAGAGGATCTTTCGCCATATATGATCATAAGCTGCCCGAGTCTGCCTTCGTGTAGCGAAAGCTCATTATGGTGGAACGTCAAACCTGGGGAGGCTTTTGAATTGGTGTCAATCTAGATACTAACTCGGGAATGGCCTGACTTGCCCGGGGATTGGGGTTAAAACTTTCACTGAGCGTTTTTCAGGCCAATATTTGAGAAAAAGGATGTTCGCCTGTTGTCCCGTCGCCTCAGGCACGTGGGTAGATTCTTCGATGATCTGTTCTAGTTCAAAGGCGATAAAGAAGTCTCTGCAATGGTCTAAAGCTTACATAGATCGACAAACACCTGCTGAATGGTATGTAGACAGACGGTCGAATCATTCTGGCAATGGCATCAAGTTTAAAAGTCCGCAAAAAAATAATATAAATAATGTTAAATCCTCATTACTGAAATTTAGACAATATTTATAACGTCTAAATATTTCTCTTTGAATTTTATTATATTGTGATGTCAGTACTTTTTGAGTCATCCATTTTTTTTTCAAACTAGTGTTTTAATTTTTGTAATGTTATCAATTTTTGGTCTATTTTTTGTAAAAGTGACCAACACTGAAATTGTGTCTCGCGCCGGCCTCACAACCATGTTCATTCTGCTCACACAGCGCAGATTCTGATGGCTAGGACATGTTCGTCGTATACAGGATGGCCGAATTCCCAAAGACATCCTCTACGGGGAACTTGCAAATGGCAAAAGAGACACCGTTCGACCTCAGTTGTGCTACAGAGATGTCAGTAAAGTGGGACATGAAGGCCCTTCAGATCAACAGTGACTAATGCGAGGACATTGCTGCTGACCCTTCTGTGTGGGGAAGCACCCTGACTAAACAGCTAATGTCCGGTCAGGTCAGGCACGCGGGCTAGTTCATAGGCGATAAAGAAGTATTTGCAATAGTCTAAAGTTAACTTGTTCGACAATGGATGCATCATTTTGGAAGTAACAACAAAGCTAAGAATAATAGTACGCATGTAAATGATATAAGTCATGATAAATCCTCAAGAAAAAAATTCAGGTAGAATATTTGTAACGTCTAAATTTTTGTATTCTTTGAATTTTATTATATTGTATTGACAGTACTCTTTGAGTCATCCATTATACTCAAACTAGTGTTCTAATTTTTGTAATGTAATAAATTTTTTGGTCTATTTTTTGGTAATGTCATAGATGTTTGGTCTATTTCCGTTAAAAAAAATGTCTTCCGGCAGGAATCGAATCTGTCATTGTAAATAATCTTATCTATAAAAATAACGACTAAACCGAAATATAATATTAAAATAATATATATATTGTCATTTGTTTACGTTAAGTTACGCTTCGAGCAGATATGATCGTCCGAGAAAAGATCTTGAGAAATGTGTTGTTTAAAAACAGTAATTTGACTTTGCGAACAAGAGCTTCCTCTGTTGCTAAATGGTATAACACGTCAGGCCAAATAACGGTTCCATATGGGATACAGATTTGATTTCTGTCGGAAAATACATATTTTCTACTAAATTTCTCAGACGTTTAGGCTATGTAATTTGTACTATTTATTATAAACATAGCATTTACTTAAATAATTTTATGTATATAAATAACGTATGAACAGGAAATATATTAAAATAATTTTCAAACCTAGTTCATTTCATAATATGTATGTATGTGTATACGTATACGATGAGAACGAATAGAGTACACTTCCATGTTTTTTGTAAGATCCTAATATATATATATATATATATATGAATGAAGAAATATACTCTTAAGGTGTGGTATATTTATAGGATAAAGTGCTCAATATCAGAGATAGAACGTGTGTAAGTATAAAAGTGAACATTAAAGTCAACACTTAGAGGCGACAGGCTGTTTCACGGTAGACGCAATCGTCAGGCCAAGAGTGTATATATATATATATATATATATATATATATATATATATATTATATATAATTATAACATATGCATATTATAACGTCACTACAAAAATAGACATTTTGTTTCAACACTACAGTTGTCTTATCAATTGATGCTGTTGATTGCTAAATAAAGGGATTTAAGAGTTTAAAAACCAACAAAACACACTCAGTAGGAGAACCATTGTAACGTAACCTATGATAAATAATCAGAATACAAGTATATGGTAATTCAAAATAACGTGATAATATAAAATTAAAAATCAATATAACGAATAAATTTTTAATTTCACAGTTAAGTTAAAAATTAAAATTTTCAAATGTTAAATTGTAAATTAACTGAGCATTAAGTTTAAAATTTTTACAAATTTATTCAGAAATGAAACTAGGAGAAAAAATTGTACTTTATTTTTCTTACTGTAATGCCAGTTTATCAGACGTTGAAGTATCTACGATCGCTATAGATCTATAGATATTTGATAGATAGAAATCTGAATTTAATTAAGAAGCTTGGTAGCGAAAGGAATTTTCATATGACAGGACACACACATTCACATCCTAATACAAAAACACGTAATCAAATATATAAGCAGACAAATATAAGGACGGATATTCACATATAAATAAGAAAATAAGAATAAAAACAAGAACATATAAAAAAAAACAAGCAAAAGAAAGAATATGTTAAAAAAAACATGCATATGTACAATGCATACATATACGTTGTTGAAATACGCATATCGGTCTATAGAGAAATCAAAGAAAAAAGTCATATATATATATATATATATATATATATATATATATATAATCATTTATTTAAAAATATGATTCCAACACGCTACATAAGAGTTCTCATTTGAATTAAATTGAATTAAAATACTAAACTCTGTTCCATCTTAAGATGGAACAGAGCTTAGTACTTTAATTCAATTTAATTCAAATAATTATATTGAAGTTTTCGGCACTTGTTTTGAAACATGAGAACTCTTATGTAGCGTTGGAATCATATTTTTAAATAAATGATTATATTTATGCTCCACTTTTGTATAGATCACTATTTTAAAAATAATAACAAAATTACTAAAGAACTTTGGATTATTTACCTAACAGAGTTCTATCCTATTTTCTATATATTTTTCACACACACACACACACACACATATATATATATATATATATATATATATATATATATATATATATATATATATATATATATATAAACACAGACATACGTATACACATATAGAAAACAAAAAAATCATATGTCCAAACAAAATACGGACACAAACTTACAAAAAGCCGGCAAATATAAAAAAACATACGTGCCCACATATACACAAATATATGCATATATATGCCCCAATAAAACACACACATATACAAGCGCATACATGCACATACATATATACATACATATACAAATCAATACCCAGACACTCATGGTCAATATCAGTGATAGAGCTAAAATAGTTAGCGCTCAGTATAAGTGATAGATCTGACATACTTAGTTGTATGTACCCAGCCATATATGCACATATATAAACAGATGTAGAAACAACCGTACACATAAATATACATACATGATTGCCTTGATAAACATAATAAATTCAGAGTCCATGTAAAATTAATATATACACGATCACAACTATTGAATATCAACCCAACAATATATGATATTAGAAATAAGGGTAGGTTATCATTAATCGATGGTCTGGTTACAATAATATATCAAAGATCAATAAATAATAATAATAATAATAATAATAATAATAATAATAATAAGAAGAAGACAAACTTACATTACCATTCTATTATCATTCATATAATATTGCTCATATTATATATATATATATATATATATATATATATATATATATATATATATATATATATATATATATATATATATATATATATATATATATATATATGTGTGTGTGTTGTGACGCAGACAAGGTGTCATATGTTTTTCTTTAAGGTCATACAAAATTTCTATTTATTTATATATATTTGAGCCTGCCGGCTTCCAAATAATAATTGTTTTTATTTTTAGAATTTTTTTTTTGTATGAATATATCTTTAAGCATCACTTGAAGTATTTGATTTGGCTTGTATTGAAGAATATGAGTGCTGTGTTCGAATTCTCGTCGAGTTCATTATATTCACTTTCGCGTAAATATGTTTGGGAAAGCCATGAATCCATCTCTTGTAAAAGCTACGAATAAAGAGCATTTACAATGAGTCATATATACTTGTGTAGCAGCAACTCTAGGAGAATGACAAATCTGAATTCAAGACCCGAGAAGGATCGTTTGGGGATCTGTTAAAATTAGACAATCGTGAATGTACACCGGAAAGTGCTCCATGTCATATAAATTGGCAAAGCTTTTCTAAATTACGAATTATATTTCTGGTGCATGGTGACCGACCACATTTTCTTTTGCAGTGTTCAGGCGGTCGGCAGATGTAGTGTGAAAATTGGGACCTTCATTGCCTCAGCCAAATCTGAGATGGAAATATGGCGAACTCAGCAGGAACGCCTCATGCCAAGATAAAATAAACGCGTAAACCCACAATTTTACGCCCCACAACCTCAAACTATATATCTGTTCTTCGCACTTCTGTTTTCTTTTATAGGTGATTTTGTTTCTGGACATAAATTACGTAAAAAAACTTTACGAATATTCTATATATCCGAGCTATTATATTAGCCATTATCAAGGATTTTTTTTTTATTTAACGGAACGTGTAGATTTTTATATATCTTCCTGGAGTGATAGGTATGTCATTTTTATATTTCAAAACACGGTCAGCACATTGTGTCCGTGTTCATTGTTGTCGTTATTGAGTGTTGGATTTTTTCTTTTTTTATTATTAGAGCATCCGTTATTTTTAGTCTTTTTTTAATATGCGCATGAGGCTATTTTACTTGTAATTTCTACAAGTATGTTACGGATAGTTTCTTATTTCTGTGTTTGTTTAAATGAATCCTAATTTGATATCTAGAATATTCGGACGGTTTTTATACAATTTATGTTCAGAAACCAAAACATACGAGTACAAGAAAAACTGCATAAAAGGCTTAATCAAGTACCTTGTTGTTAGTCGTTTTATATATATAAATTATATATATATATATATATATATATATATATATATAAGTTATGAAGAACCGTATGGGTAATCCCAAGAAGGATGAAATCCTGAGCGCTCAATGTAAATCCAGAGCTAATATTTAAAAGAAAAACAGGCCATTTTAAGGTACCATTATAATAAAAGGACGCCGGATCATCAGATAGCACTTCCAACAACGAAAAATATATATCAAAAAAAATATATATATATATATATATATATATATATATATATATATATATATGTATTTTGTAGTGATTTTATAACATATTTATGTTATAATTTTTAAATAAATAATTATATTTGCTCTACTCTGTATTGAACACTCTTTTAAGAATAGTAATTCTTGGTTATTGGAATTTATTCCGTATACACTAATCATATATATATATATATATATATATATATATATGCACAAACATATTTACAAGCATACATATTACCCACACACACACACACACACACACACACATATATATATATATATATATATATATATATATATATATATACACTCTCTGTCGTTGAAACAGATCAGGCGATATGCGTCAAACTGATGTCATCATTCGCTTGAAAATAAACACACCCACGCTATCTTAACTTAACCTCTTTCCGAAAGTAACGAATATGTTGATGCAATATTTTAACCCT
The DNA here is from genome assembly GCA_903632075.3 of Acanthosepion pharaonis. Lineage (NCBI taxonomy): Eukaryota > Metazoa > Mollusca > Cephalopoda > Sepiida > Sepiidae > Acanthosepion > Acanthosepion pharaonis. Next base: position 2,143,260 of record CAHIKZ030000058.1, read on the forward strand.
TACGCCCTTTATTAAAATAATTAGTTTCGCTGTTTCCATGTAATTAATATTACGAATGTATATGCTTATAAAACTACGTAAATTTCAAGATTAGCTATTCCAAACTTCGCTTGAGGATGAAACGGCGCTGTTTTTTAGCTTCTGTTATTGAAACACGAGAACTCTTATGTAGCGATGGAATCATATTTTTTAAAAATAATTATAATATATATATATATATATATATATATTATAATTATTTCTAATTATATATGTGTATATTATTTTTAATATTATATATATATATATATATATATATATATATATATATACACTTGCGTTTGCATGTAGAGAGGTAAATCGATATTTTTACGTAAACCCATGTCTAAATCTAGAAGTATATATCCATTCTATTTATAACAACGAAATAGCTTTTGTAAAAATGGTTACATTTGGTCATGAGATATTTTGATTGAAAATCTTTTTCTATTCTATGTGCCAAGCATCCAGCTTTCATAATCGCCCATCAAGACAATTCGCCCTTTTTATTTTGTTTCATTGACGTATCACTCTTTCCCTTCCAAACTCTCTCCATTCTACCTTGCATAACATTACTTAAAGCGGATTAAATATGATATTAAATTATACACTAGAAAACATATGGATCTTCATCGACCATTCACGTTTGCGAGAAAAGCACGAAGACATTTACATTGATGACTTCCGAAAAAACAATATTTAGTTCTGTAGAAATGCAGAAAATATGGCACAAGTCCAAGATGGAAGCGAGAACTATGGTATTCATTTCTCCCATCTTTAACATAGTTACAATCACTGACCCATTTTGCACGAATATTGTTACCACAACATTGCGTTTAAGTTTACCATGACTTAGGAATAATCCCACCACATCGTAAATGATAGTTTGTTTATATCCCGTAAAATGCCACTCCCCCTACCAACATTAATCATTCTAATTTCAAGAAAGATCGCTCTTAGATACCATTAAATTTGTAGCAAAGAACACGAATATTTTTATTTTAAATACTCAAGAGCTACGAGAATTTAAATATCTTCATTGGATTTTTAATTTTCTTTTTACTTGAAAGAAAATAGAATGGCGTTGATAAGAAAAGAAAAACATAATTTATTTTTAAGTACAGTAGGATCCCTGACAACCGGACTATGAAGGTCTTCCGGATGTGGGGAATTGGTTACAAAGTTCGGAAATGAGGGGTTATATTTAGATTAAAATAAAAGAATTGAAATTTGATTTGACATTGATTTTCCATGTTTTATATTAAACAAAATAAGCTAATGGTGAGTGAAATATAACGGAATTTTTAAGGAGAAATAAATAAATTATGCAATATTAATGAAAATTCATTAAATTAAGTACGCCAGCTATGCAAAATAAATAATGTAACAAGCATTTTTTAATCCCTGTTGCATGATGATTCATTTTCTTCTAATGCAATTCTCAATCTTTTTCGCATTTTGTTTTGCTTTTGTCCTTGAATTTTTTTTTTAAACGAAAGACACTTTTTTAATTCTGCGTTCATTAATGCAATAGTCATAGCAGAATTCTGGTTTTCATTCCATAAAACTGACAACCATTTCAATAGTTTTTCAATTTCAATCCAGGTTTCATTGCAATCATGTTTTTTTTTTTATTTCCTTGTTCATTGTGACAGTGTGAACGCTGGAGAATAGTTTCTTTGGAAGATTTTATATAATACAGGGTTGACTTTCCTATGTTGAACTCAGCCGTTAGTTACAATGAACTTTCACCAGCGTCTAGTCTGTTTAAAATTTCCACTTTTTGCGATAAATCCAAAATTGTTCTTTTCCCCTTATTCCCATCCTCTTTTGCCCCAATTCAAGCCATGAGGGCGAAATAAGCATAAGCAATTATCCAAAGTAAATTTCATGAAAAAGAGAAATTTCAAATCAGTTACATATCACTCAAATATTTCAAATATACACATCAAAGTCATCTCCAGATATGCGGGATTCCGGATATAAGACACTCCGGATATGAGAGATTCCGGATATAAGACACTCCGGATATGAGGGATTCCAGATATGAGGGATTCCGGATATGAGGGATTCTACTGTACTTAATAAAATATATATATATTCTTCTTTATTGTTATTTTTTCTCAACGTAAATGTACTTAATTTTCGCCAAATAAATGGAGTAGATACTGCCATATCTGGACTAAATATATCCAAGCCTCACATTCCTGGATTGACAGAGGTAAAAACCCTCACGCAGCGTGGGACTTATTACTCATTTTCCACGCTACAGTCCCATTCGCCACAAGCTTATAGCTGCATCCTGAGCAAATATTCAGATGTCGCCATTTTTTAGCACTACCAGCTCAGATATTTGCATCCAGGATTCATCTTGCTACGTCAACATAGCTGAACCGCCTTCATTCCCTTCGTATTTCTTTGGTAAGAAGGATGTTTCTCTTAAAAATGTTTCTTCCCAAGAACCAGCATTTTGTGAAACAGGTTCCCGCATGGATGCTCTCCGATCTCTACAACCCTAATCCCAATCATTGCCTATATTCCATATCTTCGTCATTTACACTTTTTGTTTCCTTCCGTTACTTTCATATCACGCATCACATTTAGTAAATCTCTAGCTTGAGTGGCTCGAGGAACCATTTTGAAAGCTGTAATTTAATAATAAAAATTCAATAAACGTTATAGAATTATAGTTTTCCACGAAAATTGGTTAATATAATGATGCCTCAATCATTGATCACAAACAGAGTGGAAATATATCAGTCGCTTCAAGATCAAATATGAAATGAACTTCCTAACGGACTGATTGAAATAAAATTAATGAAAATCAGACAAGAATATATTACTCACAGTAAGTAAAAAATATCATTTAAACACCGTCTTAATGACTGGCCATATTCGAGTTATTAACATATTTATAAAGGGTGTTTCATTAAGACGGATTATATATAAGGGTGTTTCATTAAGCCGGATCAAAGTCAGAAGTAAATAAATCAGTTTTATTGATGAAAATTTATTTACTTATTTATCTATTGGATCGTGTTATTTAAGTCATGGCAAATATGTGAGAAAAACAATATTGCCCAAATGTCCGCCAAATCTGAGAGAAAAAGAAAAACATCATTAGACACTTAAACTTAATTCACATTTAAAATCGGTTCAAGTTATTGGAACACCGTTTATTTGCTAATCTAATAATACGACAGATGGGGTGGGGGCATCTTTAACGTGGTGTAATGAAAATCAAGAAATTACGTGGTGTAATGAAAATCAAGAAATTACGACTGAATAGTTTGATATTTAATGGATATCCATACCAGAGGCCTTGGACTATATGAAAGATAGACTTGGTAAATCTCGGTATTACGACACAACACCATCCATTTCGTTTTCTTCTCAATATTTATTGCATTTTAAAAACACAATTATGGCACAAGGCCGAAAAAGGGGAGGGGTTGAGAATGGTCTTAACTAACTATCCTATACCTAGCTAATCCGATTCACGACCCATTCATACATTACAATTTCCACATTCACCACAAGAACTCGTCCATCACCAATCAATCCTCCATACACCATAATACCACATTATCTCTAGGGAGACATACAAAACGCGCCCCTTGTCATAAAAATTTAATGATACTAAAATATATATATAAAAATCTATGATGAAAATAAAAAGAGAAGGGAGGGAGATGAACCCCATAGCAAACTAAAATATTAACACAAATCAAATTAAACACAACTGATGTTAGTAGGGCCCGTCCAACCTTCAAAACAGAGAGGCCGCTGTATTCTGCCTCTTGGACAAAATCAAGAGGTGCTCTCGCCAAGGGAGTGTGAAAAGGATAAAAGATCATACGAGCATAGAAATATATAAAGCTGACCCAGTCGAGATGAAAGGGGCCAAAAACAAACTGGGGAGGTTGGGAATCTCAACTTGGATCATAACCAAAGAGCAGCCGGGATGCAGGCCAGGAACAATAGTTACTCACATGAACTAGGTACACTGAAGCTTTTCTAACCTAACCAAGGGGAGGGATCCACAGGAAACCACCCTGCCGTGACGTAGGCTTGATCTTCGTTTTCTTCTCTCTTCAAATTTTCCTATGACGTGGATTTTAAGCCTTTGAGATTATCTTTTTTGAACCATAAAACCATTGAGATTATCTTTTTTGAACCATTGAAACCATAAAAAGATCTTACGTCACAAAGAACTGTTAAGTAAACATGAGATATTCGGGAAAGATATCAGAATATCCCACAACGTATACTATATAGAAAATGAATTCAGTAAATATATATTTATTTCTTGAATTAAAACAACTCTGGCACAAGGCCAAAGAGGAAACGGTGAAAGGCTGGTAGACACTTTCTATCCTAGACATAACTAATCTGATTCATGACCCATTCCTTCATTATAATTTGCTCATTCGCCACAAATCTCATCTCTCGCTATTCAATGTATATACATATACATATACCACAATAAACAAATTCACAGTGAACCAAAAAGAAACATAAACCTAAAATTTCAATATGTACAAATGGTTAAAATATTTCTCTCTCCATATATATATATATATATATATATGTTTTGAACGATAAAAAATATTAAAAAAATTAAAATTTTCAGACACACGGGGTTGTAAAATAATATTTTTTTATTTTATTATTTCAATTAGGTTCCTCGACTAGTTTCGGCCAGCATGGTCATCATCAGAAAAAATCCCTGCTTGTTAATAGCAGTGAATTACAAGAGTGAATGATTGTTTCTGAAGAAAGTGAACTTCATCTGTAGTTTTCATTTGTTTTTTATCGTTAATTTTGGTCAGTCATTGTGTTGGTCAAACGGCCTCTTTCAAGTTGTTTTTTAAGATATATGATGGCAGAATCCCCTCCTTGGTCATTTGGAGAGTTTTATTGGTTTCTGGGAATGAGATGCGTGTGTGTGTTATGTATATGTTTTCTTTTAGTTCTTTGAGAGTGTGTGTGATATATGTATGTGTATATATTTATGTGAGTGTGAGTATAAGTGTAAGCTCAAGACCTCTGCAAGCATGTCTGTCTTGTGTGGGTGAGAAATGTGGGTAGGGATTGATTTATGAAGTTATATATTAATTCTATCTATATTGTTAAATTTGTGGTTAAGCCTATATATATACTCGACTCTCCCGTCGAATTCGACGTATGAGGGTCAGACAGATTAGTTCCCAGGAAACCGACAGCCCGACAACAGCACATGTGATTTGATTATAGTGGTGAAGGTTTCGGGCAGGACCATCCACACTTTTGAATGGCTGAATACAGAGACCTGGTCTATATATATATATATATATATATATATATATATATATATATATATATATATATATATATATATACTTATGAGTTCTGTAAATATACAAATACAGAAAGAAGTGAAAGACAAGAATATGTCACCGGACTTAATCACCTTATACAGTGAGGCGATTCTGAGAGAATTAGGAGTCCTACCAAGAATCATTATTGGCGTTCAAATATTAACAAGATTTGATATGCATATGGCACTGTGTTGACAGCAGGCGCAAAACGGAAATTACAAGAACTCCTACAGAATCTAATGAAGGAAAGCGAGAAGAAAGGACCAGAAATCCATCGCAAGAAGATGGAATAAATGATTGTTCCCTGGGAACAGAGGACGGAAAGTGCGACCTGAAATCCGAATGTGCATTTCGACAACAAAAGATGCCTTCCAAAAGAGAAGTATGAAGAAACAGAAAAGAAAAAAAATCATTAGGAACAAAGAAACAAGTACTGGACTGTTATGTAATGTCGGCCCGCCTATATGACAAAGAATGTTAGGAAACATCCTCGAAGATGGAGAAGAGACTTGAAACAACAGAAATTTGGTTCAAAAGATAGATGCTGAGAATAGCATGCACCGAACATATAAGCAAAATTTTAGAGAATATGTATACAAAAGGATATTTATGCTTAACATTAGAAAGAGGCAGCTGAAATTTGAAGAAAGAGGGCTTGGAAAGTTTGACACTCACAAGACACATTGAGGGCAAGGGTGACAAACAGAAACAGTATAATCTATCTAACGAGCTTGTGTAAATGGATGGAAAAACAGGGATTAGGAGAGATAGCAAAAAAAAATACTAATGATACAAAGTAAAGGAAGTTGTGGAGATCAGTGATCACCACCGTCCTGGAGGGACAAGGTACATAAAAGAAATACTTCACGCGAGTTGCTGATCAAAAGAACTCTGTCACAGTCGAAAATAATGTCAGAGGTGAAACAATATAAAAGGAATGCTTACGACTTCAGAGACAATTAATCAATTTGAGCTGAACAGAGAGGTAAAAATTGATTTTCTTAAAATTTGGCACCTCTTCCAAACAATAATGCGAGTTCATCTTTTCAATTTCCATCATCGATTCAAAATAAGATTTTAGAAAAAAAAAAAATTATACTAAAAAGTTTTATCTGAAATCTAGAATCCCGAACCTCAAAATGCTTTGCCTTATTGAAAGCAAAACAATTTAGGTTCTTCTTGCGTATTGATTGCTTTTCTACGTCTTATCAACACTTTGCAGTTTATTTAAAGACATGTTTTTTACATTGTAATATTGTTTTAAGTATAAAAAATGCATATCCTAATTGCGACCGTGAGTAAATAGCGGGCAAAACGAGATATAGGAAGACATAGGAAGATTTATTTGGAGTTCTAAACGAGAAGAAATTGTGGAGAGCCGTGATCACCAGCTTCCTGAAAGGACATGGCACATAGAAGAAGAAAAAAATCAGAGGATATGCATACAAGTAGTTGTTAAAGATTTTCTTGTTCGTTCGAAAGCACTTCTTAAAATAAGCTGATGTTTGCTCTAATTTTGTAAAGTAAGTGTGGCTGAGATCTTTTCGGCACCCTCGCCTATATATATCAGGAAGGCTTGCAGGCCAATACATTTATGATAAGATTGCAAGTATGGCAAAAAAAAGCACGTTTTGTTCCACGTCATTTTTCGACCAGTTAACTTAATGTTCGACCGCGTGACTCTAGCGTACCACTCACACTCGCGAGTCTGTAATAATCGCAAGACATGTTGCTTATTAATTTTTGGGAAAAAATCCAGTCCCTATTCTAATACCAATCCCCCAGCTAATTTATTTTCGGGCAAACTTCCTTGAAACAAACGAACAAAAAAAAAAAACATATATAAGATAATCATTTAGAACGACCAATATGATTTTATACAGATTCTAAAGCTTCGTTCAAATTATAATTCATTCAGATGGAAAAATTCATTTGATTATAACAATTCAAAATGATGACATGTGCTGTATTTCCTAGTTATTAAAAAAATAATCTAAACGATATGGCTGAGAAAAGAATATTGGAAGTGGATTTTTATGAGCAATATTCTATTGAAGAATAGCAAGCCACGGCAGCTCTTGTACTGAATTTTAAGAATGCATATAAATGAGGATTAGAATGATTAAAAAAAAACATTGAGATTCTAAGTGAAAATGGCGTATTGCTAACATACCAAACTAGAATCCCTTGTCGCAGCAGAGTTAGATCTTCTTAATTCAACTTGAGTACGGCTAAAAAAAAAATGGTGAAAAAAGGTGAAAGGAATAATAGAAACTGCAAAGCTGAATTAACATTTCAGTGTCCATCGTTCCATTATTGAAATACGTTTTAATACATTTTTACATTTAATGCATTGAAGAGATTTTTATACGTTTAATACATTTTCAGACATTTTTATATATTTAATATATTTGAAACATTTTTTATAAATTTAATACATATTAAAACAATTTTTATACATTTAAGATATTCTTCTACATTTTAAGACACTTTTATACATTTAAGACACTATTTTTCTACACATTTAATACATTTAAGATATTTTTTTTATATTCCAGGTGAAGATTAATTCTGATTATTTTATTTTTTCGGTAATATACAATTTATACGGATTTTGGTCAAAATTTTGCAACCATATCCGGACACGTCTTCTTTTATGTGCCATCTCCTTTCAAGACGTGGACGATCATGTCTCGCCATGATTTCCTGTACGTTGTAGCACTTAGTAAAGCTTGTCTTTTTGCGATATTTTCTTATCCCTGTTCCCCTAACCATTTTTATTAGCTCGTTACGTATATTATTTGATGCTTTTATCTGTCCGCCTTACCTTCAGCATGCACAGTGTGTATCACATTTTCCAAACCATCTTTCCTCATTCTTGTGGAGTAGTTTTAACAGTGAAGGCTTGCATTTTAATAAGTCGTACAAAACGTTAGGAACTTGAAAATAAGAGTTAATGACGCAGCAAATCTAGTTGTGATGGTTGGTACTTCAATGTCCGATATCGTCTGACTCGCTCAACACCACTGAGTATTTATCGATCCATCCACGAGGATTGAATGTGGCACAAGGCCAGGTTTAATGTGGGTTTCTCCGAGCCAGTAGGTTCGGCCAAAAATATAGCCTTTGAACCCGCCTAGACGGGTTCAGGCCCTGTCTACCTCCCCGGACGAAACCGCGCCCTTCGGCAAAGCCTCGTCCGGGTTCCTCTCTGCTAACGCTGAGAGTTCGACAGAAGGCGCGCGCAGTCAAAGACTGCGAGACGCCACTGAGTATTTATTATTTCACCCACGAGAAACGAATATGGCACAAGGCCGGTTTTATTGTGGGTATCCCCGAGCCCGTAGGCTTGGCCAAAAAAATAGCCTTTGAAGCCGATTAGACGGGTTCAGGCCCTGTCTACCTCCCCGGAAGAAACCTTGCCCTACGGCTAAGCCTCGTCCGGGTTCCTCTCTGCTAACGCTGAGAATTCGACAGAAGGCGTGCGCAGTCAAAGACCGTGAGACGCCACTGAGTATTTATCATTTCACCCACGGGAAACGAATATGGCACAAGGCCGGTTTTATTGTGGGTTTCCCCGAGCCCGTAGGCTCGGCCAAAAAAAAAGCCTTTGAAACCGATTAGACGGGTTCAGGCCCTGTCTACCTCCCCGGACGAAACCTTGCCCTACGGCAAAGCCTCGTCGGGTTCCTCTGCTAACGCTGAGAGTTCGAGAGAAGGCGTGCGCAGTCAAAAGACCGTGAGACGCCACTGGTATTTATCTTTTCACCCACGGAAAAGAATATGGCACAAGGCCGGTTTTATTGTGGGTTTTCCCGAGCCCGTAGGCTCGGCCAAAAATATAGCCTTTGAAGCCGATTAAACGGGTTCAGGCCCTGTCTATCTCCCCGGACGAAACCTTGCCCTTCGGCAAAGCCTCGTCCGGGTTCCTCTGCTAACGCTGAGAGTTCGACAGGAAGGCGTGCGCAGTCAAAGACCGTGGACGCCACTGGTATTTATCTTCTCACCCACGGAAAAGAATATGGCACAAGGCCGGTTTTTATGTGGGTTTTCCTGAGCCCGTAGGCTCGGCCAAAAATATAGCCTTTGAAGCCGATTAAACGGGTTCAGGCCCCTGTCCACCTCCCGGACGAAACCTTGCCCTTCGGCAAAGCCTCGTCAGGTTCCTCTGCTTACGCAGAGAGTTCGACAGGAGGCGTGCGCAGTCAAAAGACCGCGGGACGCCACTGGGTATTTATCTTTTCACCCACGGAAAAGAATATGGCACAAGGCCGGTTTTTATGTGGGTTTTCCCGAGCCCGTAGGCTCGGCCAAAAAAATATAGCCTTTTGAAGCCGATTAAACGGGTTCAGGCCCTGTCTACCTCCCGGACGAAACCTTGCCCTTCGGCAAAGCCTCGTCCGGGTTCTCTGCTTCCGCAGAGAGGTTCGACAGGAGGCGTGTGCAGTCAAAGACCGCGGGACGCCACTGAGTATTTATCTTCTCACCCACGGAAAGAATATGGCACAAGGCCGGTTTTATGTGGGTTTTTCCCGAGCCCGTAGGCTCGGCCAAAAAATATAGCCTATTGAAGCCGATTAAACGGGTTTCAGGCCCTGTCTACCTCCCGGACGAAACTTTGCCCTTCGGCAAAGCCTCGTTCAGGTTCCTCTCTGCTAACGCAGAGAGGTCGACAGGAAGGCGTGTGCAGTCAAAGACCGCGGGACGCCACTGGGTATTTATCTTTTCACCCACGGAAAGAATATGGCACAAAGGCCGGTTTTATGTGGGTTTCCCCCGAGCCCGTAGGCTCGGCCAAAAAAAGCCTTTGAAGCCGATTAGACGGGTTCAGGCCCTATCTACCTCCCGGACCAAACCTTGCCCTTCGGCAAAGCTTCGTCGGGTTCCTCTCTGCTAATGCAGAGAGTTCGACAGAAGGCGTGTGCAGTCAAAGACCGCGAGACGCCACTGGGTATTTATCTTTTCACCCACTGAAAAGAATATGGCACAAGGCCGGTTTTTTATGTGGGTTTTCCTGAGCCCGTAGGCTCGGCCAAAAAATATAGCCTTTTGAAGCCGATTAAACGGGTTCAGGCCCTGTCTACCTCCCGGACGAAACTTTGCCCTTCGGCAAAGCTTCGTCTGGGTTCCTCTTCGCTAACGCAGAGAGGTCGACAGGAGGCGTGTGCAGTCAAAGACCGCGGGACGCCACTGAGTATTTATCTTCTCACCCACGGAAAAGAATATGGCACAAGGCCGGTTTTTATGTGGGTTTTCCCGAGCCCGTAGGCTCGGCCAAAAATATAGCCTTTTGAAGCCGATTAAACGGGTTCAGGCCCTGTCTACCTCCCCGGACGAAACTTTGCCCTTCGGCAAAGCTTCGTCTGGGTTCCTCTCTGCTAACGCAGAGAGGTCGACAGGAGGCGTGTGCAGTCAAAGACCGCGGGACGCCACTGGGTATTTATCTTTTCACCCACGGAAAAGAATATGGCACAAGGCCCGGTTTTTTGTGGGTTTCCCTGAGCCCGTAGGCTCGGCCAAAAAATAGCCTTTTGAAGCCGATTAGACGGGTTCAGGCCTGTCTACCTCCCGGACGAAACCTTGCCCTTCGGCAAAGCTTCGTCCGGGTTCCTCTGCTTACGCAGAGAGGTCGACAGGAGGCGTGTGCAGTCAAAGACCGCGGGACGCCACTGAGTATTTATCTTTTCACCCACGGAAAAGAATATGGCACAAGGCCGGTTTTATGTGGGTTTCCCCGAGCCCGTAGGCTCGGCCAAAAAATAGCCTTTGAAGCCGATTAAACGGGTTCAGGCCCTGTCCACCTCCCCGGACGAAACCTTGCCCTTCGGCAAAGCTCGTCCGGGTTCCTCTGCTTACGCAGAGGTTCGACAGGAGGCGTGTGCAGTCAAAGACCGCGAGACGCCACTGAGTATTTATCTTTCACCCACGGAAAAAGAATATGGCACAAGGCCGGTTTTATGTGGGGTTTCCCGAGCCCGTAGGCTCGGCCAAAAAATATAGCCTTTTGAAGCCGATTAAACGGGTTCAGGCCCCGTCCACCTCCCGGACGAAACCTTGCCCTTCGGCAAAGCTCGTCCGGGTTCCTCTGCTTAACGCAGAGAGTTCGACAGGAGGCGTGTGCAGTCAAAGACCGCGGACGCCACTGAGTATTTATCTTCTCACCCACGGAAAAGAATATGGCACAAGGCCGGTTTTTTATGTGGGTTTTCCTGAGCCCGTAGGCTCGGCCAAAAAATAGCCTTTTGAAGCCGATTAAACGGGTTCAGGCCTATCCACCTCCCGGACGAAACCTTGCCCTTCGGCAAAGCCTCGTCCGGGTTCCTCTCTTCCGCAGAGGTTCGACAGGAGGCGTGCGCAGTCAAAGACCGCGGGACGCCACTGAGTATTTATCTTCTCACCCACTTGAAAAGAATATGGCACAAGGCCGGTTTTTCCCGGATGGGTTTTCCCGAGCCCGTAGGCTCGGCCAAAAAAATTTTTTTTGAAGCCGATTAAACGGGTTCAGGGCCCTGTCCACCTCCCCGGACGAAACCTTGCCCTTCGGCAAAGCTTCGTCTGGGTTCCTCTGCTAACGCAGAGAGTTCGACAGGAGGCGTGTGCAGTCAAAGACCGCGGGACGCCACTGGGTATTTATCTTCTCACCCACGGAAAGAATATGGCACAAGGCCGGTTTTTATGTGGGTTTTCCCGAGCCCGTAGTCTCGGCAAAAAAAAATAGCCCTTTTGAAGCCGATTAAACGGGTTTCAGGCCCTATCCACCTCCCGGACGAAACCTTGCCCTTCGGCAAAGCCTCGTCCGGGTTCCTCTCGCTAACGCAGAGAGTTCGACAGGAGGCGTGTGCAGTCAAAAGACCGCGGGACGCCACTGAGTATTTATCTTCTCACCCACGCAAAAAGAATATGGCACAAGGCCGGTTTTTATGTGGGTTTTCCCTGAGCCCGTAGGCTCGGCCAAAAAAATAGCCTTTTGAAGCCGATTAAACGGGTTCAGGCCTATCCACCTCCCCGGACGAAACCTTGCCCTTCGGCAAAGCTTCGTCCGGGTTTCTGCGTTACGCAGAGAGGTCGACAGGAGGCGTGCGCAGTCAAAGACCGCGGGACGCCACTGGTATTTATCTTTTCACCCACGGAAAAGAATATGGCACAAGGCCGGTTTTTATGTGGGTTTTCCCGAGCCCGTAGGCTCGGCCAAAAATATAGCCTTTTGAAGCCGATTAAACGGGTTCAGGCCTATCCACCTCCCGGACGAAACTTTGCCCTTCGGCAAAGCTTCGTCCGGGGTTCCTTACGCTAACGCAGGTTCGACAGGAGGCGTGTGCAGTCAAAGACCGCGGGACGCCACTGGGTATTTATCTTTTCACCCACGGAAAAGAATATGGCACAAGGCCGGTTTTTATGTGGGTTTCCGGAGCCCGTAGGCTCGGCCAAAAAAATAGCCTTTTGAAGCCGATTAAACGGGTTCAGGCCCTATCCACCTCCCCGGACGAAACCTTGCCCTTCGGCAAAGCCTCGTCAGGTTCCCTCTGCTAACGCAGAGAGTTCGACAGGAGGCGTGTGCAGTCAAAGACCGCGGACGCCACTGGGTATTTATCTTTTCACCCACGGAAAGAATATGGCACAAGGCCGGTTTTTTATGTGGGTTTTGAGCCCGTAGGCTCGGCCAAAAAAAATAGCCTTTTGAAGCCGATTAAACGGGTTCAGGGCCTATCCACCTCCCGGACGAAACCTTGCCCTTCGGCAAAGCCTCGTCGGGTTCCTCAGTCTAACGCAGAGGTTTCGACAGGAGGCGTGTGCAGTCAAAGACCGCGGGACGCCACTGGGCCGAACTGGCGACTGCTACTACTACTTATTATCTGTGGGAGAGTCCATTACAATAGAATAGGTATATGGTATGACACTCATAATGTGCCTTATAAATCTCAACTATCTCCTTTTGATGCTATGTATAAGTGTCTTTTTATTTTGTCATTATTTTGTGTTCAATCCATGGTATTCTGAGCATCCTTCTGTAGAACCACATATTTTTGCCACGTCTATTTTTCACCTGTGTTGACCTTGTCCACCATCCAATACCGTATAACAGGAATGATATTATATAACTGTTCAATATTCTTTCTTTGTTTATAAGATTAACCTGTTTCTTAATACTGTATCGTTCGCTTTTCCAATACGTTTTCTGGACTTCGCTATCGAATTTTCCGCCCTCTTTTAAAACCTTTCCTGGATATTTAAATGTTTAGACTTGATTGATATTGGTATCTCTAATTTTTTAATTTGTATGTTAGGTTTTTCTATTTGCTGAAATGGATGTATCATAATTTCTAACAATTGATGTTTAGCTTTTTTCCCTTTCCGCTTTGCTTTGCTAGCTTCTATAGGAGACCCTGCTATCAACACAGTCATCTGGACGCCAATAATTAATCCTGATAGGACCGCTGACTCAGAACGTCTCACTATCAAAGTTGAATAAATTCCATGACACGTCATTGTCTTACACTATTTTATATTTTTGCATATTTTTTCTATATACTTGCAAGTTTTTTTTTTTTGTCTCCCAGTTTAATGTCTAGATAATTCTAATATCTTTCCTGTGTATATCAAGTTAACCTAGAAGATCAAATAGTTTTTTATGATTGTTAATGATATTTTTAAGTTAACGTTAGGATAAAAAAATTGGCCAGCAACATTCTTACATGTTTTATCTTGTGTCGTATTTGCATTTTTGTAGAAAAAAAAACATAACAGCTTCTTTAAATATTTTGTATACCATACTGTTCATAAGTCATGGAGCATGCGCAGATATTTTTTATCTTTCTTTCTTAAGACTGCAAGGACTATTAAAGATTTTCGGCAGAGGGAATGGCTACAAATTAACTTATTCTGTCGGTAATTCTTCGAAGTAACAACCTGAATGTGTCGTTCCAGTGTCCTAAAATGTTTTCATCATCATCATCAAGGCTGTTTCAACTTAAAAAGCACACTGTAAATCAGTGTGGTTTCTCATTTTCTTCATGACCGGTCGTTTTCAAACATACCCGGGTCAATAAATGCTTCTGTGCTATCCACATAAATAAATTGCGGTCTAAACTGCAGCTATGGTGAGCAGAACTTACTTACACTTCAAATATGAGCGCCATTTGTGGCACATACGATTTTGAATTTAAAGTTTTCCTTCTTCAATTCTGGTTACTGAACTGCCCTACTATTTAAACCGTAGAGTATAGATAGATTTATAACTCTACGAGGGTTATTTATGCGAAAGGGATTAAAAACAATCTCGACCGGAAGTAGAAATAGGCTCACAGATATTTCGTCCCTTTAACCATTAAACCATCTGCACATTCAACAAGATTTTTCTAATTCAATTAAAGTGGACTTTCTATCATTTAATTCTATTGAAGTCACATTAAGAGCCGTTGTTTATTGTATGTGATCAGCTATTATACTATTCAAGATAAAGAAGATCGTCTCATTACTAATAGACCCCTTTTGACTTAAAAATATTTTCAAAAGTATTGAAGAAAATAGGTCAACAAAAACAGTTTGTCTAAATGTTTAATTTCTCTAAGGTACGACTCATAAGTTATTTAGACAAAAAACAAATATAATTTTTGTAACGATTGTATATGATTGCAGGAGCCATTAAGATGTATCAGTAGATGGAGTTGTGTAATATAGGCCCGCCAACTCATTCAATGTGGGTTCGTCTTTTCGATCTCCCTCATCGATTGGGAATAAGATTTTATAAGTATAACAATTTAATAGCACTAAAAAAGTTTTTTTAAGATAGTAATTCATACAAGTTTGGTTAAAACACAAACAAAGTTCATAATTAATTATTTCTTATTTATTTATTTCTTTATGTTCTGGATTATCTTCGTGAATTCCGATTCAGATTCAGGCATACTTGTACACACACACGCACACAGACACACACACACACACACACACACACGCACGCACGCAGTCACGCACTCACGCACAGACACATAAACACACGCACACAGACATATATGTTACCGTTCAAAAGTTTTAAGCGACCACCAGAATTAGCATAGGGTGACCGTAACAGAAGTGTGAAAAAAAAAAAAATGAAAAAGAACTCTTAAAGTCACTGAAAAAAACAGTGAAATCAATTATCAAACTTATATTTAGAAACACTTTTATAACGAATGCGAAACGTTTGCTTGTGCTGCAGTAACGGAGGCTAATGGAGGACTTTATGACGAGAGCAACATTTAATCATAAAAGACTTTTTTTTTCTTTTAGGCATAATAAAATTTCTAAAAAAAATCTTGTTTTACTTTTATTTTAACGAGTTATAATAATTTTTTCTTAATTAAAGTACAAAAAGCTACATTTTGAGACAGTTTTAAAAAATCCAGGTTTGGCTTCAAACGTTTGAAATGTAGTATATATATATATATATATATATATATATATATATATATATATATATATATATATATGAATCCGACAGAAAGGAAATTATTTTCAATCTAATCTACCTGATATTTTCAATTTTTTGTCTTTTTATTTTCATTCTGCTGTGTATCACTTTCATTATAGTCGTAGAGTATTCTATACGTATGTAAGTTTGTAAAAAATCTGAACTTCTCATACTAGCCATACACAATTACGTACACATTATCATCCGATTCTCGCATAGATAAATTATAATTAATTTGTCGTAAAATGAACTTTATAAGCACCCGATCACGTAGTCCTCATCTTTGTCGCCATATTTATTACAAAGTTTCGGCCGTTGTACGCTCCGGCCTTTTCCACGTAGTTAAAATGTCCTCAAGGACACATGGCACAGTGGATAAAGGCGTTGGTTAGATCCACTGACAAGACCCAAAATACCCGGTTGTGAACTTGGAGAGGGGAATTAACAGGAGATAACTGATAACTGACATCCATTAAACATGGCACGTGGAATTAGAATAGTCTACCCAGTGAGCGAAATAAAGGGTTCAGTTCGACATTCCAACTACGTGAAGAAGGCCGGAGCGTAAAACGGCTGAAACGTTGTAATAAATATGGCGACAAAGATGAGGACGATGGTCCGAATAATGTAAATAATTTATATAATACCTCATCTCAGAAATATAGACAGTTATTGTGTTTTTTCTTCATTCTTTTTTATTCTATCGTGTATACATACATACATACGTATATATATATATATATATATATATATATATATATATATATATATATAGATAGATAGATAGAGGTATTCTTATGACTCTGAATTATTTCGTTTTTTTAAAAAAATTTTCCGAACATTGTGCTATTATTTATTAGATTATTTTCATATACTATTGAACAGACATATAGATATATACCTATATAACAAACCAAAGTATTAGTAATAAAGGAAATAAAAAAGAAAAAAATCAAAACAGAAAAAAGTTCAAAACACTACTCGAGTTTCTCGCTGCTACAATCGTCTAGCGATCTGAATTCGTTCAGATCGTCTGACAAACGCATATATATATATATATATATATATATATATATATATATATATATATAGAGAGAGAGAGAGAGAGAGAGAGAGATACCTCTCCTCCAGTTATGAGTAAAATAGCAGGACAGACTGGGTTCTATAGCCTTGGATTGCAACTGGTCTAGGAGAAGGACAACTCTGAATTCAAAAACCTGCGGAGGGTCGTTTGGGAACCTTGTGGCATTCGGTGCACCAGGTTTCTGTATTCGTCCTTTCAAAAAGTGTGGATGGTCCTGCACGAGGACTTCACCAATATAATCAAGTCTTCACCAATATAATCAAGTCTCATGTGCCGGTGTCGAGCTCTCGGTTTCCTGGAAACTGATCTGCTTGACCCTCATACGTCGAATCTCGACGGAGAGTCGATTATATATATATATATATATATATATATATATATATGTGTGTGTGTGTGTGTGTGTGTGTGTGTGTGTGTGTGTGTGTGTGTGTGTGTGTGAATTTAGGGCGCGATTTTTAAATGATCGTCAATTTATAAGTTTAATTTTGCGCATAGTCGCTTTTTGTTTTTGATGTTGTCGTCTTCACAGTATAGTAGGATAATTTTGGGCAATTCACACCGCCTGGCATTTGGAAACGGCATGCTGTATGGCTTGGAATTCGCACCAGAATCTCTAATACGAACATTTCAGAGTGTTTGGGTGTCTATCTGAGGACAGTGCAGAGTATTCAGAAAGAGTCGGATGACTCTAATCGTGATTACGAAGGTTTTTGGAGTGATGGCGACGTTAGGCCCCATTCATCTTCCAACATGACCATAGACTTAACACGTAGGCCTGTATCAATGACCTTGAGGTGGTAGTACTGCCCTGGATCAAAAGGGTAGTTGTTGGATGAGCCTATATCTAGCAACAGGAATCGGCACCATGCCAAAAAAAGCAGAACACTGTCATGTATATCAGACAATTTCTGCGACCACATCACCTTCTTCCAGACAATAGTTCGAATAATGTAAATAGTGTACATAATACCTCATCTCAGAAATATAGACAGATATTAACCGGTTTCGCTGTATAGCTATTCAAAAGTTTGTAAATATTTATAAGATTACAACATACTTAAGTTCAGAATAAAAGAAAAAAATCAAGAGCAGTGACTGGTTTTATATGTCACCTATGGCGAAGTAAATATACTATAATCTATTTTGAGGGTCGTATATTTGGATACATTCAAATACGCCTTTTATTTTTAGTATTCTAGTAAACTATATCTTTCTTTTTTCTTTCTTTCTTTCTTTCTCAGATATCAATTCGTTTAAATTTGATGATGGAAAATATTTCTTTGTTAATGTGTTTTGCTCAGAGTCCTTGTAATCGCATTCGGAGAATGGGAATATAAATTTAGGCAGATACCATCCTTCGCATGCGTCTATATTTTGGCTAAGAGGGATTTTTTCTAGTGTGCAGATCTTGAATTTATTGGCAATGAACAACCATCCCTTTTCGAAGTGTCCTGCCAGTTTGTTCAATGTATGTATATTTTTATGCATATATCTATGTCCTTATGTACCCATATAAATGACATTCCATTATCTGTAGTTGCTGATACAACTTTTCAAGAACAGGGACGCCAAAGTGTATCGAACTGAATATGCTGCAATTAGGGTCCAATAGACTAAACAATTAATCTAATCAGTTCTTTCTCCTATTGCAGTCCTTTCTCTTCTTCATCTGTCTCCATATCTTTTCTGCGTCTACAGTAGACCCATTCATTTTATAACTATTTGCACCGGAACGACTCTAACTCACCGATCAATCAAGCAATGTGCGCCTAAGTGCTTAGAATGGGAGACGGTTACGTCTGAGTGCTTTTTTTTATTATTATTAATTAATTTTTTTTTTTTGGCCTCCTCACACCTATAGTCAGTCGGCAATGTTATCGTTCATCTGCCAATACAATGACTGAATTCACGCTGATAAGTTACAAATTCGATTAGGTGACTTCGCCGATCGCAGTTCATCGAAAACATCTTAGAACATCGAGAGAAACAGATCGAATATTTACTCCCCAATACAGTTTTCCTATGATATCTGCGTTTGCTTTGCCTTTTTACGACTATCATCATTGCTTTTCGAGTCATTTAATATGTCTCTCTTTATAGCCGCCTTTTTACAAAGGAGATTTGCCGCCTTTTATCTTTAGTATTCTAGTAAACTATATCTTTCTTTTTTCTTTCTTTCTTTCTTTCTTTCTTTCTTTCTTTCTTTCTTTCTTTCTCAGTATAATCATTATCTATCTATCTATGTATCTATCTATCTACCTATCTTAGTATAATCATTATCTCTCTTTCCCCTCTCTCTCTCTTTCCCTCTCTCTCTCTCTCTCTCTCTATATATATATATATATATATATATATATATATATATATATATATATATATATATATATATATATATATATATGTGTGTGTATATATATATATATATATATATATATATATATATATATAAATGGTGGTACTCCTTGGAAAAAACCTCGGATAGCTCGACTTGCAGTAGTACAAATCGGTACCCGAGGAAAATGAGGAATAAAAAAGAAAGAACTCAAGACCAAGGCGAAAACAATCTTCCAGTGTTCAATTTCCAAGTCCAAAAAAAAAAAAACAAAACGAGTAAAAAAGACAGCTACGTAAAGTGCTCAATACACTAAGTAGATCTTATACATACATACATATATATATATATATATATATATATATATATATATATATATATATATATATATATATTATATATATGTTGCATGTTTCAATGTTTCATTAAAAATCAACAGACAAGGTACTACGGTTTAGCTTTTATTTATTTTTTCTTGTGTTCTAACAAGAGTTTTCTTTTCTGGACAAAGGGTGTGTAAAATCTGTCCAAATGTTTTATATTTCCGAGCGCTTTCGGCTATACATTTAGCCATTATCAAGGATGATTCGATTTTTCAGCTTGACTGAGTGTGTGCGTTATGTGTATGTCTTAGTGTGTGGTAGAGATGTTATTAATTTTACGAATACGGTTAGCACATTGTGGCTTTGTTCGTAGTTAATATTGCTAAGAGTTGGCTTTTTCTTTTTTATTATTAAAGCTTCCATTATTTTTAAACTTTTTTGCAGGTGCATGCAGTTAATATATATGTGTTTTCTACTAGTATGTTCCTAATGGAGTCTGGTAAATTTGTGTGTGTGTTTAAATGGAGCTGTGTTCAGATAGGTGTAACGTAAGACGTCTGGATGAGCATGTGGTTGTGTAACCGATGTAATTATTTATGAGTCCGTATATATATATATATATATATATATATATATATATATATATATATATATATATGATTAATATGAAAAGTATTTTTCACTTAACTGGGCAGTATTTCCGCCATACTGACTTCGAAGTTTCGTAGTAACATATATATATATATGACTTCTCTTCAGAGCGGAGTTGGACTATTCGACTGATGTATGTTTTTTTTAGTATTTACGTCTTGTGTTATGAATGTTATTCTTTCTTTTTTTTGTTTGATGAGTGTCATGTTACCTGTTGATTGATATCTTATCTTTTCCATCTTTTCTATTGTTTATTTTTATTTTTTCTTCTTTCTTCGTCTTTTCCGTTAAACTGTTTTACTGCTAATCTTTCGCACAGTTTTTTTACGTGGTTTATTGTTTTGACAATTTAATTTAAGGTCTCGTTTGAATTTTTGTGCGTGTACGTATGGTCATGCCAGCTTTTTTTGCGTGTGCCGATGTATGCGCATATATATATATATATATATATATATACACCCACCCACACGTCTATGCGTGGGTGAGCGTCTGGCTGTGTATTTGTATATGTATTTATTTGTATGCGTTTATACGTTCGCATTCCTATTCGCCCAGATCAGGATGTCAGCTGTAAATGTATTTTTAGCAGGTTGTATTTATTTATTTTTTCTTAGTGGGCTCTTGCTTTATATGGCATATTGTTTATTTTTTTTTTTTTTTTTCGTTTATTATATTTGGCGTGTGTGTGGTTTTGTGTTTTGTAAAGAGTGCATTTGTGTTAATTTGTATATGTTGGGTTTGCGTGTGTTTTGTATGGTTACATATCACTTTGTCGATTAATATTTTGTTGATATTGTGGATATTGTAAAGCATGTGTGTGTGCTTTTGCGTTTTGTAAAGAGTGTAGTTGTGGTGATTTGTATATATTGGGCTTGCGTGTGGTTTGGATGGATGGATGGACATCATTTTCTTGTGTATTATTTTGTTGATATTATCGTTACTCCATTCTGGGTGGATTTTGTTTGGAATTGGTATGGATTAGATGTTAAGTAAGATTGTTTAGTGATTGGGTTGAGTTTTGTGTGATAATTCTTTCTTTCATTTATATTAGTATTTCGATAGCAAAATAAATACCTGTTTAAATGTCTGCATTTAACCCATTATTTCTTTTGTCTTGTTTATTAAGATGTTTTGGTTTTTAAATATGATGATCGCTAATTTTTTCTACAGACAAAATATCCAGATTTTACTATTGCTATTATGTAAAGCTTCTTTTTTTATAGTTTCCCATTTGATTTTGTTAATGATACCATTTTTATTTTAGTTCCATAAGTTTATTGATATTTTCTATAGTTCATATGTATGTTTTTTCTTCCGTGTTCGTTTTCCTTCTTACGATGGCTTTATATATTATATTGTTGCATAGATATTTGTTAAGTGGGCAAATTCTTTTATTTCGACAACTGCATTAGTTTTTGCTGTTTTGCTGATTCATGTTGTTGTGGTTATTATTGCCTTTGTTCAGTGCTTTTTACTGTGCCTGTTTTTTTTTTTTTTTTCTTTCTATATTATCCATGTAGTTCTGAATGATATTTAATGAACTTTTGTTAATGATTTTTGATAGTTTATTATGTCTGGGAAAATGTTTTTTTTTTAATTATTTTGAATAATATTTTCCCTATCTTAGTTTTTATTGTATTATTGTACGGTGGGTCAGACCAGATTACATTTCTTTTTCTATTGTATTTGTTTGGTTTGTGTAATTTATTTCGTTTGAATAACCGCTATTATTTAATGTTGTTTTGGTGTTTTCGTTGAATATTTTTATGTTGCTGGAATTAATTGATATTCTTATGTTTATGGCGATGAGTATGTATTTTGAATACGTTAGGAGGGTGGCTGGAGTTCATATATATATATATATATATATATATATATATATATATAGGTTTTTTTGTTTGCTTTTCTCTATTGTTTGGATGTATTGTTTAGAATGTTATATGTAAGAAGTTTACAATTTTTAGGTCAGTAGTTTTTGTCTATTTTGTATATTTATACGTTGAAGATTTCTATAATCTGTTTTCTTATTTTTTCTGTAGTGCTGTGGTTACAATTTCTTACGATTATTAAGCCGTTTTTTCTTGTAAAAGTCTATGTTTTTTTTATTAATGGTATTAAATTATTGATGATTTATATGCCTATGAGTTCGCACAAATAAACGCCCTCAAAGCTGCCCATTATTACATCAAAGTCATGGCCATTAGTTATATTGTTGTTATTATTAGAGTTACCTTTGTCTTCCATGATTTTTTGTCGTAGTATAGTATTGCTTTTCTGCAGTGTTTGATTATGTTTAGCTCTTCGTTTGAGATCTTTCTCTTGGTATAGTGAATTGTTTAGTATGTGTCCGTTGATGAAAGTTTTTTTTATATCTAGTTGCATAAAAGTGCAGTTTTTTGTTGGTGATGTTGTTGAACCAATTAATTCATTCTTTTCTATTTTTCATTGCTTCATGTGTAGTATGCGCCTTAATTAAGCATATGTTTTTTTTAACTTCGCTTATGTTTCCGATATTGCAGTAGGGTCTATTGGTATGCATGTTGATTTATTTAAGAAGTTGTTTTGGTGTCCTTTTAGTTTAATGAATTATTCTATTTCTAGACAGCAGAATCAAACAATTACCGAAACAACCTTTTCATATTAATTCTATTAACGCGCTATCTCTTTCTCCGATGTTGAGCACCCTATCACAAAGCCTGTTTCTCTTAACTGCTTTTCTATCAGCTAATCGCAGATAAATCAACAATTCTCTCATCAAAACTGTCTCACAAATTTACGTTACACACACACACACACACACACACACACACACACACACACATATATATATATATATATATATATATATATATATAAGATCTGATGATTGCATATAACATGAAACAGACTGTCACCTCTTGGTGTTGATTTCATCGTTTTTATGTTTGAATATGTTCTATCCGTGATATTAAGCATTTTAACTCATAAATATAACGTAACTTAAAATATATATATATATATATATATATATATATATATATATATATATATATATATAGTTCCTTCTGTGTGTCTATCTCTCTATCTATCTGCCTGTTTATCTTTTCTTATTTAACAATATTTGCAAGTCCTTTTTAATTTATTTAGGCATAGTTATAGACTATCTGCCAAGGCAAATATAACATGGCCTTGCTTGGGTTCTCCCAACAGTTACATGATTATAAGGTAACGGTCAATTATCCATCCCATTGAGAAAAAGAATGTAGTACTCGAAAACGCACGAGTACAGAAGTCGGAGAGAATACTGAAGAAATTAATAGATAGTGAGTATTAATTGGTAACATTCTATCATATTACCCATTGTTTATTGGGTATGTACCGATTCTATGCATATTGTAACGGGTAAAAATGAACCTGACATTTTTTATGCATTTTATCTTTGTTATAACCTAGAAAGGTTAGTGAATAGAATAATCACACGAAGTTTGATAATGAACGATAATACTTAGGACAAGAAAAACATATAAGATTCGCAGGCGGCGCGTAGACGTAGTCAATAGATAGAAGTGAGTCAAGTGAATTCCAAAATGAATCTCCAACTGCAGACCAACATACAGTATTTAGTATTGTATTAATGCGAATGGGGATATACTCATTATCGTATGTAGGTATAATACAACAATCGTGAAAGATTTTTACGATTTAAAATAACGAATATAAAAAAATTTAGGCTACAACTTTGCATATATATATATATATATATATATATATATATATATATATATATATATATATATATATATCGAGACATGAAATCACTGTGTCGAGTTCTAATTTCAGTCGGGTACGTTATGTTAATGAATCCATTTCCTCCCTCCAGTTATGGGTTAATTAGTCGGACACGTGCCAGTAAATCATTACTGATTCACATCAAGACTCACATATAAACAGACACATAGGCACATATATAGCCCCCCACACACATATATATACATATATATATATATATATATATATATATATATATATATATATATATATATATATATATATGCACAGACACACTCACACACAAACGCACACCAACACAGAGACACACACACACACACACACACACACACACACACATATATATATATATGTGTGTGTGTATGTGTGTATATATATATATATATATATATGTGTGTGTGTGTGTGTGTGTGTATATATATATATGTGTGTGTGTGTGTGTGATCATTTCATTCCAAGCAAGGGAATAAAACCAAAGGGGCGCAAAGGGTTACTGTATGTTAGAGAATATGAGAAATAAATAATATTAATGAGAGAGGACAACAAAAGAACACGATTTGAGAAGACAGAATATAACGATTGTCACTGCATTTAAAATTTTGAAGTTCACAGTTAACGCTGGTGAGGTAACAATGGTTTTCCTAATCACCTCATCGACTTTCATATTAGTCTATTTCTTTCCAAAGCAATGCTACTGAACTCACCAACAAAAACAATATCATAAATAACTTCTACAAAAGTCAAATGCACGTCAACTATGAACAAGATGAAATAACATAAAGAAATACACTATCCCAATTGACAGGGACAAAAAAGTAAATTATCTATGATAAAAAATGAAAACAGCTAAACTTATCAAAAATAACACACCCGGAATTACAAAGAAAGCACATTATTTACATATTCTAATGCCCCTTAAGGAACTGTGTTCCTGATCAAACCAAACTCATAAATAATTACATCGGCCACAAAACTGCATGTCTATTCAGACGAATTACGTTACAGCTATTCGACAACAGCTCCATTGGAACCTATTTAAACACACACAAATCTTACCAGGCTTCATCAGAAATATACTGGTAAAAAAGCATGCATAATCACTTCATCCACATGTAAAATCGATTAAAAATAATGGAAGTCTTAATAATAAAAACGAAAAAGGCAAAACTCAATAATTGTTCGGAAAATAAAAATCCCTATAACTCTAGATATGTACACAAAACCCTTACATCCAGTTAAAAAGTAAAAATAAAAAATGGTTTAAATATGAATTGAGAGGTTTCTACGATTTTATTTTGAGAAATGTTGCCATCGGTCAATATCTTATATACAAAAAACAAATGAAAAAATGTTTTTTTTTCCAAAAAGGAGGTATTTCTATAGAGTAAAAACAGTAGCTAACCAAGAAAAGGTAAGGTCATTTTCAGATTCAGCTCCCTGAAATTAGTTTTAAAAGATGTTTGGTGTCTTGACACCATTTCAAAAATTATTTTTTGTTGACCAGTGTTATGTTAATAAAAATTAAACCGATGGCAGTAAGATGACAGAATTTGGGTAAATAGAAATGAAATGGGGCGATTATTTGTGAATGAAATAAAGGATGAATAAATAAATGAAAACGTAATAATGTAATAATAAATGAGTAAAAATAAATAATTATTGAATGTAATAAGCTTAAATAAGCATGGAATAAAAACACAAAAAATAACAAAATTATTGAAACAAAGAATAGGTACACAATAAATTAATATAGAATAATGGGTGACTAAATCAGTCGGGCAATGATTCAATCTCTTAATCTCTACTATCTTCCTGTCTTCCGGTACCAACCCAAAATGGGTAATAAATTAGGTGTATCATAAAATGGAATTTGAAAAATGGAATAATGAATATAAAATGGATTTGAAAAATGGAATAATGAATAAAAAACGATATATGTAAATGTAAAAGGAAGGAAAATAAAGAATGAATTAAAGAAAATAAAAACTGAAGAAGATGACAATAAAAAACATGAAGGAAATAAAAAGAACAATGAAAGATTAAATCAAGAAAAAATGTCAAAGAATGCAAGTACGGAAGAAAGAATAATTGAATGAATGAAAAAAAAGAGAATATAGGAAATAAATACCGTATAAATGTAAAAAAGATAAAAGAAAGAAAAATGGATGTAAAAGAATGTAAGAAAAAAGAAAGAAAGAACAAAGGAAAGAACGGTAAAGTACGGAGGACAAATGGAAACAAAAAAACAAAACTATAGAAAAGATTTCAGTGTATGAACGAATATAATATAAAAGAATATTTAAAAAAATAATGAACAAAAACGAAAAACTAGGATGAAAGGAAGAGATAAAATAAAAATGAAAGGGATTAAAAATATAACGAATGAAAGAAAGGATGAATAAATAAATAAAAGGATATTGAAATATAAGTTGAATAAGAATTATACATTAGTGAAACTGAACATAGATTAAATAGAAAATGAATATATCGGCTAATATTGGATAAAACAGTCGTAAATATTGAGGGAATAACAATGTATGAGTCAGTGACAATAAATAAAGAACAAAAACGGTGTACGAATAAAAATAAGATGGAAATAAAAGGAGGCAAGAGTTAACAAATAAGAAAGAAAAAAAACGGGTTTATGAAATATGGACGTGCTAAAGGAAATGGAATGAAGAAATTTCGTTTAAACGAAAATTGTAAAGGAAATATATTCTGAAAGAAAGGAAGAAAGGAGAAAAGAAAGAAAAATGGATGGAGTCAAGAAACATTTTCGTGACTCAATGCAATGAGTTTAGCTGCCAATATCAATTTGTACTTAATCCTGACCTCAGATGACCCTCGAAAGCAAGCCCAGTTTTTCGAGATTATTATTTGAGGTCTGACCGTAATTCATGCGCAAAACTAATTTCCTGGGGCTTCCCTTTGACCTTGACGGCGGAACATACACACAATCGCAAACACAAAATTCAACACAGCTTTCTAAATTTTTGTCAGCAAATTGGAATATCTTCCCCGTGTATCCAAAACGTTTTACATACAAAACAGAAAATCAAAAACTTTTCTCTTTCATCTTTTAAGTTCATCCTTTAGATTATACTGAACATAGGTTTATACATTAACTAGACTATCAGCTTTTTAAAAAAATATTATTACTAATTTACATAATCATATAATTATATTATATTATTAAATTACAGTTACTAGATATCAGCATTATCTAACAATATTTTTATTCAATTTATTCTTGCGAAAGTATTTGCATCCAATAATGTACCTGTTCAGCCACATAGATGTTAAAGATTACGAAATAATTATACGGTGAATAAGGAGAGCGCTTTTGATTTTATTCTCCCAATCTTTTGAGATTTCATAGCATATAAAATATATCCGTATATTTTTGATAATCCTGTGTATGACGATATTGTACATATGGCATCAGGGCTTTTGAGATTTTGAGGAGGGTGGAAGTACATCTTAACTGCTGTTGTTCACAGGCCCACCGTGACCCGGGTGGAAGCACTAGTAAGGCTCCCAGATAACGCACCAAACAAAAACAAATGACTATGAAAATATAAACATTTTTATAGTAAAAATATCAGTAAAACATTTTATATAAATATGGCACTATTTAGATTGCTAGAAAGAAAGAAGAAAAAAAAAAGAAAGGCGAGAATTAAATAAGAAGCCATCACGAAAAGGACACTAAGCGATGTTATTCTTTTTAACAAAGAAAAATGCTAAAGGTTTTATTCTCATTAGCGAGGAAAGTAAGGTCGCGGATGTTTCGGTTTTAATCTGATTTATGTTATGGGGCGGCGAATAAGATATATCCAATCTGCCCATGGCAATGGTAAAAATTTCAAGTTGGACAAGCGACCTCCCGCAGAGTGCAGGGAGATAAAAATTAATTAGGTCAAGCTTCACCGAAACAAAAATGTCCGTGGAACCACCTCCATGTCATTTGGGGAAAAAACATCTGTTTATTGTCAGGGCTGGCTATGATAGCAAAATTATTTTATCAGAACGAATAATTGGCACCAAGGTGCGATAGGTCCAATTGACCACCCACTTGATAATTGGCGAAAATCTCGTTGACGAATTCCATATGAAATTCGGATAAGATAAGAGTCTAAAGACTTGTGGTCGAGAAGAAGAAAGAGAAAGAAAAAAAAAGAAGATATTTTTTTTTTCTTTGAGTAAGATTTTTTAAACCGAGGCTAGTCTAGCAACACCCACACTGCTGGGCGCCCATTAGCTGAAAGCTGGCGTGAGCGTTAGGCGAAGGTAATCATGTGAAGTAGGAGGGGAGGCCTGTTGGCACCCATTGAAGAGATCGGTATGAGATGCCACTGTGAGAGAGAGGGGGAAACCCGTTGACACCCTCTGAGGGTATGGGTGAGATACCAATATGAGAACAGAAGAAGGTGGGAGGATGAAAGACTTCCAAAAATGGAAAATAATAAATTTTCCTGACCGAAAACAAGTGGATTGTGGATTTAGAATTATCAAGGAACCTCAAACCCCGACAAGCTCATCCCTGTTTTGGTCGGCGTCCATATAATCAGAGTCGCAGCGAGTGAAAAGCAGTTCCAGTTGAGTTCCAGTTGGAGTTGGCAATTGGCAGAGACAGTTACGAAGTTAATAGCCTCGCAGGAACCTGACTGAAAGATCCCACGCAATTTCGACCTCAACTTCTAACCAAGAACAATTTATTTTTGAAGAACGACTTAGACTCACACCACCAAAAGAAGTTTTACGAATATCGCCTGAAGATACACCAAGAACCAGTTTCTTAAAGAACAAACAACTTAAGATGTTAAGATTCGCCTAACAAACACAAAGTGTCACGAATCCATATAGCGGGTTGGGAAGAAGACGCAGTCCTGTATTAAGAAACCAGATATAAAATACTGTTATCCTTTTTAACACATTTGAACATTTCGAGTTATTACTTTATTTTCTTTTGCACATACTTGTGCGATATTACCCTTGTCCGGACCCAGCTTACATTACGGCCCATATAAGGAGAGTCGCAGTCATTAAGTCAGTCAGAGTAACACAGAAAGCAGTGGAAGGTGAGTCAGAGAGAAGTCAGTTGCAGTTGAGCTGTTAGATCTGAGACCCGCCTCGCAGGAAGCTGACTCAAGATCCACGCATCCCGACTTCAAATTCTAACCAAGAACAATTTATTTTTGAAGAACGACTTAGACTCACACCACCAAAACAATTTTACGAATATCGCCTGAAGATACACCAAAAACCAGTTTCTTGAAAAAAACAACTGAAGATGTTAAGACTCGCCTAACACACGCAAAGTGTCACGTATCCATATTAGCGGTTTGGAATAAATATGCAGCAACCAGATATAAAAATATTTGTTATTCTTTTTTTAACACATTTGAACCTTTCAAGTTGTTACTTTATTTTCTTTTACATATACTTGTGCGGCGTCACCTTTGCTCAGACTCGGCTTGCATTGCGGCCCGGCGACTGATTGATTTCGCCTACCTAAGATCAAATCACAATGTGGGTAGGTTAGACTAGAAATCAAAGCAGTTACTTCGGTAACCAGACGTTGGAGGCGAGCTGGGAACGCAAGGCTGATAACGAATCTAACCAGATTCCCATCCGAATCATCAAAAGGTTAAAACGTCACATTTGGTGCCGCGACCAATACCAAGTCACATTGGTCGTCACAATACAGGATAGGACGGCGACGGCAAGGAGACAGACGGGGTGACGTCACAATTGGCGCCGCAACTAGGACAGCACGACGGACGCGGCCAGGCAGACGTCACATTTGGCGCAGCGACACCGGGGGGATGTCACATAAAGCATGAACAGCAATATCTATTTACAGTAAAATTAACGACCATATATCAACGAACATGACACAACTCTTTTATGATATTAATCCATCTAATACGCTACAATTTAACAATGCAACATTAGAAACATGGTCGATTCCCTGTAACGCCCAAGTAAATACCTAACTCCTCTATCTTTACTAGAGCCAGATCCATCCGAAAACGGATGTAGTGCTGCCATATATGGACAGGTGCTGCCCAGCTTACACTTTCCCGTCACTATAATTCAAAAAGCGTCTCATCTTCCTTGAGAGTCACGGATTATTTTCCACCCTACAACCCTTTTGCTATAGATGGTACGTCGTCAGCTTCTCGATGTTCTATCGCTATCTCTATAAGACGTTTTAAGACGAGCTACATTCCTTAGTTCCGCCTGTTCTAACCCTAACAGCTAACACCCACCATGCCACCAGTATTGCGGCGAAACATTCTGATTCTCTTTGTATTCCACTGATAAGATGCAAGTTACAATCGGCCAGCTTTTTTACAGGAACCGATGCTTCATGGAACGGACTCCTAATTGGATATTTCCTTTATCACTAAAATCTATGCCTGTTCAAGTCTATGCTCAAACGTTATCATTTACACATATGCATATACACTGTTTCACTTACACTCTAACACTTTGTCCTGCGTGGCTCTTGGGCCTTGTATAGGATGAACTTCATAGTTAACAACAAGCAAAGAAAAGCAACAAGAGAGTATTAACATTCAATGTAATTCTTTTTCGGTGCTACGTATTGCGGAAGTTAAAATAAATCAGCTCTCGAATTTTATTAAAAGGAATTCATTAAATCTGCAACAATTGAAAGGGGCATAAAATAAGGATGTGTCTTCTCACAAAAATTATGCAACTTTTACCAGGTTCCAAACCTGAAATTAGATATGCAAATTATAGATTGTTGACATCAGACAGAGAAAAGTAAGCGACAGGAACTGCATAATGGATTTTTGGTATGTATTTTGGTATTAAAGAGGGCGTTCAGATTGTGTTCGAGCATGTAACGGAGTGTTGCCAATCGGTGTTGACCTCAGTCTAATTGTCTATGAACTAACTCAATACAATCATCGTACTCCAGAAAAGGAATATATATATATATATATATATATATAATTTAAAGAAGCAAGATATGCTTTTTTAATTTTATATATATTATTATTACAAAAAAAAAAAAAAAACAGATAAATGATAACATTTTACTCCCATCCAAATGTCCTCCTTTAACCTTGATTAATGCAGCACAAATTTTTGGCATTCGTTGCAATTTTTTTTTTTTTTAAATCTAAGTTTAATACTTGATTCCATTCTTTTTTCAATCACTATAAGACCTTTTATGTTTTCTCATTCTTTTGTCAGGTTCATCCCATGATAATGCTGGGGGTGGCATCAAACTTTCGAAATGTAGTGTATATATATGATAGGATATTTTTTTTACATATTCTTTCTACAGTGTGTTTGCTTATTTTTTCTGATGTTGGTTTTAGTGGGATTTATTAGTCTGGGTGTTGCTTTAGTTAAGAAATTGTCTTTGTGGACTTTTAGTTTAATGAATATTTCTCCTTTCTAGAAAACAGAATAAAAACATTTCAGAAAAAAATATGCACAAAGTTAATTAGCATACTAAACATAAACCACTGAAAAAATACAAAAGAAACAATTAATTGAGTCAACATCATCACCAACAAAATGTCTGTGCTTTTAAACAACTAGACATAAAAGAGTTTAAACCCTTCATGAATGAAAACACACTAAACAATTCAGCAGACCTGACTTAACATCCGAAATGAAGATCTAAATATTGTCAGCAAGTCAATATTATTCTACGACATAAAATTATGAAAAAGAAAACGCTACATCAGTAACAACAACAATACCAATATCAACCATAACTTTGACGTCCCAATGAATAGCTATATCGACGCTATATGCGAACACATATGTATATGCATCATCAATAAATTAACGCACATCATTAACAAAATAGACATAGGCTTATACAGGGACGACGGCCTAATAGTCGTATGAAACTGGAACGGTGGAACTACAGATAAAATAGGAAAACAGAAACTACAAATATTCAACATAGGATTTGAAACAGACATAATATCTGACCTAAAATTATAACATCTAATCTAAAAAGCAACACATACAAACCATACGTAATATCAAACAACAACCCTAAATACATCAACAACCATCCTACTTCATTCACGCACGTATCTATATGCATGAACAAAAGGATATCAACAAATTCCAGCAACATAAAAATATTGAACGAAAAAAAAAAAAACGAAACATCATTAAGAAATAGCGGTTATTTGTACAAACTAAATTACACAAAAACAAAATAATAGAAAAAAGAAATATAATCTATTTCAATCCACCCTATAATGACATAATAAAAGAATATCTTCCAAATAATTAACGAAATATTTTCCCAAACATAAAAAAAACAATAAAAAATCATCAACAAAACTACAATAAAAATCAGTTACAGCTGCATAGATAATAAGGAGGAATAATAACCAAACACAATAAAAAAATACTCAACAAAGAAAATAATAATCATAACTAAACAAATCAGCAAAACCAAACTAATGCAATTGTCGAAATAAAAGTAATAACCTAACCAGCAACATAATATATAATGCTATCATAACTAACAACACAAACACGGAAGAACAAACTACATAAAAGCTCTAGAAACAACATTTAAAGAAAGATTTAATAATCAACTAACTTCATTTAAAAAAGAAAAAGTATAAAAACAACACAGCACTATCAAATTACATATGGAGGCAGAAACAAAATAACTTCATTACCCAGATTGAACGAGAAATGAAAAAAAAGCAGCCCCACATATTTGGAATAATAGAAATTGTAAATTGTGTCTAGCGAAAAAAATTAACAATATCACCTTTAAGAATCAAAACAGCTTATTGAACAAGAGGAATGAAATAATGGGGAAATGCAGACATTTAAATAAGCATCCACTTTGCTACCTAAATACAAATATGGGAAGAAAACAAATACAACACAAAACGCAACACCATCACAAACAGAAATCACAGTACCTAACATCAAATCCATACCAATCCCAAACACAATACATCCAGGAAAGTGTAACCACAATATCAAAAAATAATAACCAACATAATATAATGCTCAACCATGCAAACCATACATAAGCTAAACATACAAATCACGTAAGTGCACCCTTTACAAAAGGCAAAAAATTATAAAAACCCTCTTCACAACATCCACAACATCAACAAAATAATAACCAACAAATTAATACACACCACAAAAGACAAACAATTTATCACACCTACATTTCTTGACAAAACGCAAAAACAAACGGTAATAAAAAAAAAAAAAAACGAAAAATAATAAACAAGAACGCATACAGAGGCGCGAACGGGCAAATGCGCCCATATAAACAAACACAAACAGACACATAAACACACACATAAACACACACATCGCAATCATGCATTCACACACAAAGATTCAACCATAACCTAAACTAAATGGTAAAAAACAATAGCAATAAACTGGAGATCAACGGAGAAACACAAAGTTAATTAAGACACTAACCATAAGCCAATGGAAGGATACAACAGAACAGCATCACTAAAAAAAAAAAAAACAACTTTTCTTTCATACAACTAAATAAAAAAAAGTCTTAGTAAAAATAGAAAATAACATAACAAGAGCAATCTAAATAAAGTTAAAAAATGCAACGTAATAAAATGCATATACAGTTGACATAAACACACAGTAAGACACGCCCACACGAACAGACGAAGATTGGTGCACGCATGGTTATATGAATGTATGCATATGTGCGTGTAAATACATAGGCAAACACATAAACACACACCCGCTCAAACATACATGCAGAAAAAACTAAACATACCCTAAATTAAAGGAACAAAACAATAGCAATAAACCAGATATCAACGGAAAAGTTGAGGAAAGAATAAAATAAAATAAAAATAAAATAAAAATAAAAAAAGAAGAGAAAGGAAGAGAAATCAACAACGAATCAAAACTCATCGAGCGAAAGGGAAAATGACATAATCATACAACAATGAAAGTACAATAAGTCGAGAAATATTAGCAGTTCAACTAGGTTTGACGAGTGGTCAAACGTATGTAGATATTGAAACTTTGAAGGAAAAGTCAATTAAGGGAAGATTTTTTTGCGAATTAATTCCATTAACGTTATATCCCTATGTTAGATATTGAGGATTTTACCACAAAGCCCGCTAGTCTAAATGCCTGCTTATCAGCAAACCACTGGAAAACCATCAATTTTTTCTTCAAAAACAGTCTCTCAAATTAACATTGTACATATACTTACACACACACACATATATATGTGTGTGTGTATGTGTGTGTGTGTGAATTACCATCGAAGTAACCCTAACAAATGATCCCATACACATTGCCAGTTCGTCCCCGTGAAATAAATCCCTGGACTTGTCAATGGACACACACACACACACACACACACACACACACACATATATATATATATATATATATATAGATAGATAGATAGATAGATAGATAGATAGATATCTCAAAACAAGGAAAAGTTTAAAACGTTTTGTTAGGCTAATTTATATTATATATATATATATATATATATATATAATGATGTATAAAGTTTAAATCGTTGTGTGTTTGTTTGGCTAATTTACATATATATAAATATATATACACACACACACACACACACATATATATATATATATATATATATATATATATATATATATATATAATGATGTTGAGACAGTGAAATATTAATTATTTCGAAAAGTTACGTGGGCTAAATGCATTTTTCAGATATCTTCGTGCCTGAGTTTAAAAATAAATCCGACTGTGTAGCTAAAGGGTAACACACACACACACACACACACACACACACACACACACACACACACACACATATATATATATATATATATATATATATATATATATATATATATATATATATATATATATATATATATATATGTGTGTGTGTGTGTGAGAGAGAGAGAAAAAACAGAGTGGAATCCACAGAGTCAATTGCGTTCAAAAGAAAAGGAGTGGCAGTAAAGTAGAAGGAGTGAGTCAATATATCATTTATTACATATGAGGAAATAGCATCAGATGAGAAACAAAATTTTCGAATATTAAAAACTATATCTCCTATGGAAGATGAAGAAATTAGACATTTGAATTCCGAGGGAAGTGAAGAATATTTTAAGACAATTAAGCCTCAAAACTCAAAATACAAAGAAATTGGCAGAATGAATGAAAAATAAATTATGGAATCGAGATAATCTCATTCGTTGAGCTTAGATAAAATCTCTGCCAGCTGATGCAACTATGCAGAAGGGCAAATGATTAAGTAATCAACCACCAACCTGCACATATATATGTGTTTTTGTGTGTGTGTGTGTGTGTGTGTGTGTGTGTGTGTGTGTGTGTGTGTGTGTGTGTGTGTGTATGATTAACTAATTGTATATATATATATATATATATATATATATATATATATATGAATCATTGATTTTTTTATCCCACGTTATTACTTTAAATGTTATTTTTAGTAGGTGCACTGATTTCTCAAATGAAAAAGAGGGCGGAGGTTCGATTATAGTCCGGGGTTTCCTGGTTCTTTTTAACAGTCGAGTTTTATATCTTGTTTCCGGTTTAGAATATGGCTTCTGGTCCTCATCCACGCTATACATCTAAAGTCTCTGACTGAACCCTCAACTATTATTCAGTAATTAAATATTGATCTCTTTTCAGTCTAGAGTTTTCTAACACATATATGAATGCCCATAAAGAATATTGATAGGCATTTAGACAAATGTATGTGTATCTCTCTCACTTTCTCCCTCTCTCTATCCACTTTCTCTCCCTACACACACACACACACACACACACACACACACACACACATATATATATATATATATATATATATATATATATATGTTTGTGTAAACATTCATAGATCTACTATATATGAATATGCATAAATAATATTTCTCTATTTTGACCAATATGTGCCTCGATCTCACTCCTCTCTTTCTCTCTCTGTACATACACATACACACACACACACACATATATATATATATATATATATATATATATATATATATATATATATAATGTCTGATTGAATATATTACAGACATTATGTCTGCTAATTTTTAACAAAATTCTTTCATACTCACGAATAACCTTCTGTGAAATCGATATTAAAGAATGAGAGAAATGTGCTATAGCTGTTTAAGTTTCTTTTATTTTCATTGCCCAAGTAATTTCGATCTTTTTTCAGATCATCTTCAGAGGTGCAAGTAATAGAAAACTATACGTTGTTCATTAATATAAGTATTTATGCAAAGTTGTGTGTTGTTATCCATTACTATATTTTTTCTTATCCTTTTAAATGCAAAATGTTTGACAATGTGCTGAGCGTTCATTAGAACGTGAAAAAATTATCCACTATGGAATTTTTGCTATGTATGTTATAATGTCATGGTCATACGAGCATTAAAGCATGAAAAAAAAACTATTCCTTTACAGGCATTTCAGAACATTACTGTAGTATTCATAGTTAATTCTGTTCAGTTCCGTCTTTACGTTTTTTTTATATGAATTGCTTCTAGTATCTGTAATCTAAATTTGTAGTTTTCATATAGCTGTGTTGTCGATTAGAAATTTTTTATACTGTGAATGCGGACAGGAATGTTGTTGTAGATGTCTCGTAATGAACGAATGGTCAGATATGTGTAATGTAAGCTTTCTTGTTAGTGTATTTGTCATATACCCAACGTATATATATATATATATATATATATATATATATATATATATATATATATTTATTTTGTCGGAGATACATTCTTTCAAGAGACATTTAAATTGGTACATAATGTTGGCTTTACGTAATATATCGGTTAGTGGGGAGGAGTTATTACGAGTAATTAAAGTGGTTGTATTTTATTTTTTATAATATTTGATTACTTTTATTTTTTATTAGAATCCCTTAGGATACGTTAGTATAAATACGAATGAATATGATTTTTCATCCTCTATGTAGTTGGATTTCTCACCTCTGACCCAAGAGATACATTCCCAGGGAAATTTTTTTCTTCAACTCCCATTATGGCGACTATTGCCCCGACGCAGGTGTTCAATTCATTGTTTTTCTTTCGGACATAAATTCGTTTACTTTTAACTCAATTCTTCTCTTGTCAGAGCATAGCATTGGCTGTCAAAGGCTGTCAACAGCTGATTTGTTCGCACAAACTGAGAATCGCTTTCAAGCGTTCATCTGGTCCATTGTACATATTTCTATTCTCTGGGAACAATCTTGATATCAACCTCTCTTTCCTGATATTGGTTAACCCTTTCCATGCTAAGTTATTCATCATTATCTCGTTTTCAGTGATATTTTAAGTCGCCATTATGATTATCAATTACCAGTAACCCAAATAGTGTTACATATGGAACCAAGGAGGATGTTTCGCCGATCACTACAATCTGAGCATGTTCAATGCCAGGGTTAATCGTTATCTTTCACTCCTATCCGCATAAATTGCCTCCTAACGTACCCCACTATCAGGTGATGACCTGTAAAGGTTGAACCTTACTGAAAATTATGTTGTAGTTTTTTTGTGTATATGTGTACTAGTGAGCTAGCCCACATGACTTGACTCACTTTATAGTCCACCAATAAAAGGTTAACCAATCAGAAGACGTAAAGTATTCAATCCGTCGTGTATAAAGGCGGCCATTTTGTTTTTCTCTCTCTGAATGTCCAATACCAGCTTGTCAGGCGAAGAGGAACAGAAGGAAGAACTGCTACTTCACCAGGATATCCACTGCTAACCTGAACAACGCTTTCCTACTGTCTTCAAAATATTTACTGCTAACCTCCGGATTCTATACTCAAAGACAACCGTCATCATGAACAACAAATAAAAAGATGTATTTCCAACAAAGCAGCCACATGCAAACTTGAATGTTTACTACTTTATGCCACTGTGTAGTCTGTCAGTGCTCTGTTATGATGACTTCGAATATTTTCTAATTTTTCTGCTTTACTTAAGCAACGCTTGCTACAAACATTACATGGGAAGTCAGGCTATCGCTGATATGGCTTGGAAGTTCCACATCAAGATATTTTGATTACTTCAGCTTTTTATTTGCAATCCAAGATTCTTGAACACACCCTGTCCATAATTATTTTTTCCCGGCCATATGATACAATCATTTGCATTTAACTCTCAGCAATATGTCCTGATGTTTCCAAGCTCCAGTACTTCTTTCAGGTTATACTCATGACGCTTTTTTGGCTTATGGGATAGTTGCTTTCCATTAGCAAGATCTGTATACAAAAAAACGATACAAACCCCGTTCTCGCACATGCGGACATCGTGACCTCTCAAACGCAAACTATTTTGAAGAATGTTTGTCTTGATGTTGTCTCTCTGACCTCACTCAGGCATATCTTCATCGTTGACATTCATTCTTTAGTTTATTCAAAGTATTCGACCCAAGTATTATTGATGAAACATTCATGCGTGGCAGACAATTGACGTTGATTGGTTGATTTTGTTTAGCGGCATATCAAACTCTATGGGCTATTCAGTGCCAAAGTCGAAATACTTTGAACATAATTCTATGGTTTCAACTACAGATAATATTTATATGAATATGTATTGTCGGTATTTTTGTATAGAAAAAAAATATTGCTGGTATTTTTACTATAAAAAAATATTTTTATACATTGATAGTGTCTAGGTTCGAACTTCATTATTTGTCGGGACCCTAACAGGTGCTACCACCCCGGGTCAGAGTAGACATAAATGCATTGATGATCCATGCAGAAAGGAAACGATGGAGATTGGTTGCGTATACGAAGAAAGATTGTGCTTAATTAAGGTGTCGAATAAAGATAATTTCATTATTTCTAAATTCTTATAATTTTTACGTCCATAAGACGTTGAAGGTAAAAGGTTAAAGGCCCAAATGGTCAAAGTTGGAGATAGCCTAAACTCCGCCCGAAGTTCGTCTTTTAGACTAGTTATTGAATAAATACTCTAAGTAATCAATAATAAATAATGAGTTAATATGTAAGAAACAACACTGTACATTTGGTTGGTTGATTTTGTTTAGCGGCATATCAACCTCTATGGGATATTCAGTGTCGAAATGTAAATATTTTAAACACTGTTTTATAGTTTCAAGTATAGAGTAAATGTATTGTTGGTCATTTTGCTTTAAAGAGGTATTGTTGTTAATTTTATTATAAATATGTATCGTTGGTAACTTTTTATTTAAAAACAAATTGCTTCACGACAATTGTAATTTTATATGTTCACTAGCAGCATGGCCCGGCGTTGCCCGTGCTTGATTTAAAAACCGTAAGACTCATACAGCAATCGCTATCACTTGACTTTAAATATTTTTGCCCTTCCTTGCCTTTAAAGGAGTGCCCTTTGCCGTGCTGATGTTGCTACATGCCTCACTTCTTGCCTATCTCACACTGCGAATTTTTATAAGCTCTATACTAAACATTAAATATGTTATGAAAAAAGAACTAAACAAACTGAACACAAAACGATCAGCTTTAAAAAAGGACTCGTCACTGGAAAAATCGAATGAAAAAAGAATGTTAACAAGAGATACTTTTTCACACCCAACCCAGTTCTGCGGAATCAGAATTAACGTTGAGTTTAAGCAAGCGAATGAGCCAATTGGAGTAAAGTGCCATGCAGATTTAAATTTTTCCCACTTGTGACGAATACAGCTATCGATTTTTTTCCATGTTTTGTATACTAGTTAACATTCGTGTCTGTCAGCTTTTGGCTCTCACGTTGGCCAATAGAATCTTCCTGCCTATTCGTGGCAGCCAGCTATAAACTCTCAATCTGGCCCGTACAAAATGGCCGCATACTACATGAAAACTGCCGTAGAAGCATGAAAATATCGATTATTTCCACTATCGATGGGAGTTGGGAAATGCA
This sequence comes from Acanthosepion pharaonis, assembly GCA_903632075.3. Lineage (NCBI taxonomy): Eukaryota > Metazoa > Mollusca > Cephalopoda > Sepiida > Sepiidae > Acanthosepion > Acanthosepion pharaonis. The sequence goes on from CAHIKZ030000058.1 coordinate 2,183,169, forward strand.
ATGTCGGTCTTGGCCTTCCCGCTAATTTAGAGCATGTGCCTGTAAACTTTGGTGCAAATCCGTCGAAAATTGCGACCATGCATTCGTTACACACACACACACACACACACACACACACACACACACACACACACACACGCGCACACACAAACACACACACAAACACAAACACACACACAAACACAAACACACACATCCTGCCATTGATAGATAGAGATTACTGGTTTAGAGGTTCACTATTTACTCATAAATGGGATCACAATAGGTGCCACCACAGCGGGTCAGAGTGCATCTGGTAACGACATCTGCTAAGAAGCACCATCACGCCACTCAAAACCTCAAATCACCCGATCAGTAGCCTTGCTGCCCGATGTAGTTTATCGTCATACCCAGGAGTAACAACCGGCGTTCCAGATGCATGCAGTAAAGATCGGCGCGTCTACTGCAATATATATGTATACACTAAAATATAATGTTTCAAGTAATAAAACTATCAGGGATTAGAAAGTAAAAAAAAAAAATCCATTGCTTCTTTAGAAATTGCGTTGTTCACGATTCGGATACGAAACTGAGCAGTTATGAAGCTTCGAAGATCTGGACATGGAAAACTGTGCTTAAAAGTTGAACCTCGCTTAATCACGGCGAGATTCGTAGCAGAGATGGTTAACTTACGTCGGATCTTTAGATCAACGTGTACCATACAAGTATGGTACACGTTGATCTAAATCACTTTCGAAATTCCAGGCCATTTCCATCGTCTCCATTTCAACTTGCAGAAAGCATTACTGACACGTTTAATTAAATTCGCATGACCGCTACCCATATAAACAAAGCGTACAACTATACGTCTATTTATACCTATATATTTGCCTCGATATAAGTTTTCCTGGTGCAGGTTGATACGCCATTGCAGTTTTTTTATCGGACATAATAATTCCAAGAGCAGTTCAAAGACTGACGAAAGCGTTCCTCAAGCGTTGTCTATTGTCCGCAATATGAGCTACAAGATCACAGATATCAGCATTTAAGTCTATTATAGATTTACCAGATACATGTTCGACATTATCCTGATATTAATATGGATATTCAAAAGTATTATCGCATACATAAGGTTTCATTACAGTCTTAGAAATCCATATAAAACACTATTGTAATTAAAGATCAAATAGCATAGCACAGAAATGTCTGCATGTATTTTTTCTTTCTTTAATGAAATTGTTTATGACGGCATTTCCAACATTTACCCATCTTTTAATGGCATTACGAAGATATCGAACTGTGGTAATGATTTTTTTTCAACCAAGCTTACTCGATATTTCTCACAAAGCGAATATTTTTGACTGTATCTAATAGATTTGTCACATCAACAAAGACCAATTCTTTGCTCGACGTACTTTTCGTTTAATTACACTGCCGAAAAGATCATATGTTTGGGGCCTCGGCATGTTCGAAAGCCATACCGAGATTTCCGCAACATCCCATCTACATAAAAAAAGCGAATACGTGTCACACTTTTTTTAAAATTTGATTCCTAGATGCCGTAGCCCAACATTATCATACCATTTTGGAACCAGACCGACTCTGTAAACAAATTTAAAAAAAAAAAATCCAAGCCGGATTTGAACTGTGACGTCCCCCAGTGTCGCTGCGCCAAATGTGACGTCTGGCTGGCCGCGCCCCTCGTGCTGTCCTGGTCGCGCCCGTCAATTGTGACGTCACCCCGTCTGTCTCCGCGCCGTCGCCGTCCTATCCTCTCTTGTGATGAGCAATGTGACTTGGTATTGGTCGCTGCACCAAATGTGACGTTCTAACCTTTTGCTGATTCGGATGGGAATCTGGTTAGATTCGGTATCAGCCTTGTCGTTCCCAGCTCGCCTCCAACGTCTGGTTACCGAAGTAACTGTTTCGATTTCTAGTCTAACCTACCCACGTTGTGATTTGATCTTAGGTAGACGAAATCAATTAGTCGCCGGGCCGTAATGCAAGTCGGGTCCGAACAAGGGTAACACCGCACAAGTATATGTAAAAGAAAATGATGTAATAATTCGAAAAGTTCAAATGTGTTAAAAAAAGGATAACAATATTTTATATCTGGTTTCTGAATACAGGACTGCATCTTCTTCCCGCTATATGGATTCGTGACACTTTGTGTTGTTAGGCGAGTCATAACATCTTAAGTTGTTTGTTCTTTAAGAAACTGGTTCTTGGTATATCTTCAGGCGATATTCGTTTGGTGGTGTGAGTCTAAGTCATTCTTCAAAAATAAATTGTTCTTGGTTAGAATTTGAGGTGGTGATTTACGTGGAATCTTTCAGGTCAGCTATCTGCGAGGCGGGTCTTCAGAGCTCTCAGCTCACTGCAACTGCTTGCTTGTCTGTCTCCAACCCCAACTGCGAACCTAACTCAACTGCCTCTCAACTGGAACTGCTTTTCACTCGCTGCGACTCTGCTTATATGGACGCCGACCAAAACCGGGGTGGGCTTGTCGGGGTTTGAGGTTCCTTGATAATTCTAAATCCACAATCTACTTCTCTGTTTTCGGTCAGGAAAATTTATTATTTTCCATTTTTGGAAGTCTTTCGTCCCCCGACATTCTTCTGTTCTCATATTGGTATCTCACCCATACCCTCAGAGGGTGTCAACGGGTTTCCCGTCTCTCTCACAGTGGCATCTCACACCTATCCCTTCAGGTGGGCATTAACAGGCCCCCCTCCTTCTTCACATGATTACCTTCGTCTACCGCTCACGTTATCATTCAGCCAATGGGCGACCAGCAATGTGGGTGTGGCCAGACTGGCCTCGGGTTAAAAAATCTTGCTCAAAGAAAAAAAAAATTCTTCCTTTTTCTTTTTTTCTTTTTCTTTTCTTTCCTTTCTTCTGCCCGACAACAAACCTTAGACTATTATCTTAACCGAATCACCTGGTATTCATCATCGAGATTTTCGCCAATTATCAAGTGGGCGGTCATCTGGCGATTTCGCATTCTGTCGCTAATTATTCGTTCTGACAAAATAATTTTTCTATCGTGGACAGCTTCGACATAAAACAGGTGTTTTTCCCAAATGATGTGGGGGTGGTCCAACGGGCAATTTTGGTTTCGGTCAGTGCGTGCTTAATCAGTATTATCTCTTAGCACCTTGCGGGAGGTCCAGAGGACATTAACTTTCGCGACCCAATTAATTTATATCTCAGTTTCTGTTTCGTAGGTCATTTAACCAACCTGGAATTTTCACCATTGCCATGGGCAGATTGGCTATGTCTTATTCGCCGCACCGTAACATAAATCAGATTAAATCCAGTATCTTACTTTCTTCGCTAATGAGAATAAAACCTTTAGCATTTTTCTTTGTTAAAAAGAATAACATCGCTTAGTGTCCTTTTCGTGATGGCTTCTTATCACCTAAATTTAATTCTCGCCTTTCTTTTTTTTTCTTCTTTCTTTCTAGCAACCTAAATAGTGTCACAGAACCCGCAATCCCGGATTCTCAAGTTTTCATTACTGCGATTGTTTTCGGTTATTTTTTAGGCGATTGCTTGCGAAAATTTTTTTGATTAATAAATTTGGGAATAATCGAAATTAATTGAAGAAGTCAGCCATGTTATAGAAATAATTGTTTGTACGGAAAGTAAGAATCTACTTACATCAAGTTCTGTTTAAATTAAGTAGCGAATTATCGTTGAGCTTTTAAAAGGTAAGCTGAAATATTAATACAATACTTAAATGCAGCGATCAATTTGAAGTTCTTCTGTTGTTTATTGTTGACTACGCATCTACTGCTACCTACGTAATGTGATGAAGGCCTAATCAAAAGCCCTCCGTAGGAGCTATCTTAAATGCCGCCAGATAGGGCAGCTTTTAAGCTAGTTAGCAATATGTTGGAGTAATCAGTCTATATAAAACTTTAGCAACTACAAACAGAAAAGAAATACCTCTGCAGTTACTGCAAACAAAAAATCTTTACCACCAATAATACCTTTGAAAATTATTCTCGTTAAAGCATCCCCTCATTCGAATGTAATACATTCTATTCCCAGGATTCTTGTAATAATAAGTTGACGTTTACTGATAGTTCTCTCATCATGCTTAAGTACCTCTGCGCATATACAGCCCAATCCAGGTCGACCGTCTACTATTCAGTTATATTACAGCGACATCTGCCTAGCCATACGGTGGAGAATAAGCCTGCTCTTCCTAAATAGGCCTCTTAGGAATGCTACTGAGGAAATCCTTATACAGTGTAGAAGGAGGATTCAGGGCCTCATGAAAATGTCCGTGTCGTCTCTAAATCATGCCATCGGGGTCACAAATAAGAGTATCCCCGTCTTTTGCTGAAAGTGTTTTCACTTGATAGGACAGTCGCCCATAAATCTCACGTAAAAAAGCAACGCTATGTGTTGTGTTTAAAGTCCATCTATATGTTACTGTTGCTATGTAACACAATACGAACTGGTCGACTAAACCCGTTTCTTTAACCTACAAGGCGTTTCGCTTGATAAGATTGGCGAGGCATTCAGCCCATTACTGGGATCTTGGAGTATTTAAAAAATATTTTCAAGCTCATTTAGCAACAGTCACTTTTTCACACTTTACGGGTTCTGTCGATCACATCGAAACAACAAGACAAAATTTAAATATGACAAATAAAGATATGGCGAGCTTAGATATTAAATCCTTCTATACAAACATCCCAGGAGACAGGTGTTTAAATTTTCCAAAGAACAAATCTCACAAAATCAAAAATATATCCCTACCTACCTATTAACAAAGTCATAAAAATCTATCGACTTTGTACAACATATTTTCTTTTCTTTTTTTAACGTTCAATATCAGCTTGTGCAAAGTTTCAGGCTATCTATGCGTTCTCCCTTCAATAGTGTTTTAGTCGATTTAAAAATAATATCGCCCAAAATGATGAATATCTCAGTTATGTAGAAAATAATTAAATATACTCACGCGATACGATTTTACTAGATCTCGTTTCGTGGCCTTATAGCTGTGATCAGTGTATCTGCCTTTTTTGCGTACAACATTTTACCCCGTTACTGTCTTCCGACGGCACACAACAAATAAATGAGGGATTCCTGATCCTTGGGGTTCAAACACTGCGGCAGAAACCTCCCTCACTGCGGCAAAGTAGGAGGCTCAGTGGAATATCATCCCCCGAGCGTCGTTGGTTGCGAGGACCGAGCAATTTTCTTAATTTGGTCCATATGCACACGATTGGGCCTTCCACTTCAACCTAACTATGTAACACACACACACACACACACACATAGATACATACATATGTATGTGTGTGTGTGTGTGTGTGTGCATACATATATATATATATGTGTGTGTGTGTGTGCATATATGTATATGTGTGTGTGTGCATATATATATGTGTGTCTGTCTCTGTGTGTGTCTGTCTCTCTCTGTGTGTGTGTGCGTGTGTGTGTGCATGCACACATAGTTTCGCATCCAAACGTAAACAAAGATAATCTTTAAAATTAATTTTTATTTATCCGACATATTTGTATCACTGGTCGTTTTCTTAGGCGCTCAGGCATATAAAAAGGGGGCTCCCTCTGCCTTGATGGACGAAGGTTCAATTCCTGTCGAAAGATTTCTCAAATCTTTAGGTCGGTAGGTGAAAATAAATAAATATATTGTTAATGAATGAAATGGAGCATCTTCTCAAAATACTGGTATTCACAAAAAAATAATGTTTAAAGTGATATAAATCTGTCGGGTTAATAGAAAATCCATTTTAAATATATATCTGATCTTTAAGATTAGATCGTCTATGGTGTGTATATCACCACGAAATGTATCGTTTACGGTTACATTTTTAATGTATTAGACATCCGACAACATTCATATTTCTCTCACTTAAACCTCTTCAGCTCACCTCTCTAAAACTTTCCTCTGTTAAGGTTTAATCTCCCACATTCTCTCGTCTGTTAACCCTCTCTTTAGCTCTAACATTTGTCCCACACTCTCATACTTACACTCTCTTCTCTCTAAATTCTATTTTTATTTCCGGAGTTGTTTTTTTTTTTGTTTTCTTTTTGAATTTGTAGGCCTGATGAATTGGATCGTATTTACGATTACAATGGAATAAATTATGATCATGGAATATTAGTGTTTAAGTTTATATATATATTATATATATATATATATATATATATATATATATATATATATATATATGTGTGTGTGTGTGTGTGTTATATATATATATATATATATATATATATATATATATATATTTGGCATCAGTGAGAGATTCTACCCCAAACTATCGTTGCATGGCAGAGGGAAGGAAAATTTTAAAGTTTTTACTAGGAGAGCTCAATTCTACTTGAAGAGCTTTGCATTAGCTGCACTAGCCACTGTTTATAAGATCCCACCTTTCTCTGCGAAAGCTCAATCGAATTATTTCGAGATTATAAATAGTCACCCACAGGCAGACTGATTTACTGTATTACAAATCCTCAGTGGCTAGACATCCAATTGCTTCAAGCTGGGATCGAAACCCAACCAGAGATTCTGCCACCAAACTTTCGTCGCACGGTAGAGTGTAAGGGAAATTTTAACGTTTTCACTATACGAAAGTCAGTGGCTAGGGGAGCTTGATTCTCTCTCTGTGTCTCTCTTTGTCTGTCTGTCTCACTCTTTCTCCCTCTCTCTCTCTATATATATATATATATATATATATATATATATATATATATATATATATTATTACGCGGTGTTTAACAGTAATAACCCATTTATTTAAACTCACAGCATATTTTAACTCTGAGGATTTAGCTGGCGGTGAATAAATATCGAAACGCCAAGTCGATCGATTGATCAAGAGAGAGAAGGAGAAAAATTATGACGAATGAAAATAAAGAAAATATATCAAGTTATTCTTTATCTATGTCCTTTCCAATATATGAGAGTTTTCTCTTTTTTCTATCTATCTATCTATTGGTGATTTTATATCTCTCTATCTCAGCCACACTATTTAGCGTTGAACACATAATAAGCAGCACTAGGAGTGCTTTACTTCATATGATACGAAATCAAAATATTAACTACGAGATTTAATCACAAACACCGACGTCAGATCAAAACTTTCATATGGATATGATACATGGAGTCCAACCCCAGCAATGCCGAAGCTAATATTTTTGTAGAAACATTTTTCAAACATCAATTTTTAAAAATGGTAATGAATTTTTTCCTCTTTATGTGTCACATTTTTTCAGGGCGAATCGATGGTGTCTCGCCACCTCTTTATCCCTTGCAGCTCTCAATAAGTTACATCCTTCTTCTACCTCCGCACCAGTTCATGTTCTGTCATCCACTTCCTTAAGGCCGTTAGGTATGTCATGTGTTGTTTTCCCTTGTCTCTCTTTCGCTCTATTCAACCCGTGAGTATCAGATTCTCCAGGCCTTCTCTCCTCATTATGTGTCCCAGAAACTTCAGCTGCCTCTTCCTGATGATAAGTATAAGCCTCTCTCTTGTTTTGCATCCTCTCTAATCGTTGCTCAGACGCTCGATCCATGATATCCTTACAATCCTTCTGTAGAACCACATCTCCGTCGCCTCGAGTCTCTTCTTCGTCTTTGAAGCAAAGAAATTCTCCTGTCTCGCAATACTCTGCCCAAATTTTGGAATGTTTCCTTCGTGATCCTAATACGTCTAAGGGATCTCAGTGTCACACTTACCGTCCTCTGTCAAAACGCTTCCCAGATATTTAAACTTCAGCACCTGCTTAATTTTAGTGTACCCGACCTGTAAATCTCATTTCGGGCTCATACTTTTACTGAAAAAAATATCTTCTGCCTTCTTGCAGTTTATGCTTAGTCCCTTTCTCACTCTCTGTCGCTAAATTCTGTAGGAGGTTTTGTAATTTCTTTTCCGTGTCTGCTATCAGTACTGTGTCATCTGCTAAATCTCGGTACGATTAACAATTCTTTCAGATTTTTCTCGCTGTATAGGTTAAACAGGTCAGGTGGGAAGACACATCCTTACCTTATGCTCCTTTCTATCCGTTAAATATTAAAGCAGTTGATCTTAGATCAAAGCCTAGTGCCTGGCTCTACAAAATTCCATAAAATGTGCTTTACCAAATAAAAAAAAATAATAATAATTGAATATTTTGAACAACGTTACCAAGTGAAATGGATAGCAAATGTAATTGGAAGAGAAAAGAATGACGTAATCAAGATGCGGACTTCCCACATTACCTTAAACAAATAATTAAGGAAAAAGAATTCCATCAATTCCGTATTTTGAACTTGTGAAGCATAACTCCATGCAAAACTGTTATATTTAAATTATTTTATAAATTTCAGATGACAATAATACTAATTATTAGTTCAAGTAACGACGAATGTTATCTATAGAGAATCGATTATAATTACCATTATACAAATTGCAAATAATAATATATTGCTCGTTATATATATATATATATATATATATATATATATGATAAACTAAGGACGAATAGAAAACGTATATTGATTTAGTATGTTTCACTTTGATTCAAGCTTCGTCAGAGAGTGAGAAATAAAAGACAAACAAATAATATTGATATACGTTTCATATTTGATCTTTATTTTATCAAAATATAAGATGTATTTGATATTCCATATTTGATCTGCAATTTACCTTTTTAATTATATATATATATATATATATATATATATATATATATATATATATATATACATATACATACATACACACACGTGCACAAACACACACACACACACAGACACACTTATATATATATATATATATATATATATATATATATATATATATATATGTAAACGGAACCCCAGAAATCACTCCATTCACTCGTCAGTGGGTAGCAGCAAATGACTATTTATTTTCTCGTTTTTCTTTAATATATGCACTTTTTATTGGTGCAAGGTTGATTTTTTTCCCTCTCATTGCATGTTGTACGCACTCGGGCGTCTTTGCGTGGGCCAGTGTCAGCAACCCCCTAGGCATACGTGCGTACGTGTAGAATGTCTTGCGCATTTATTCTTTTAGTCGTCTTCTTAGTCTCTTTATATTCTGTCCTTATTTGCTTCACTGTTTTTTTTCCTTTTCTCCTTCTCTCTTTTTCTCAATAGTAACAATTTCACACCCGATTTTTCATACATTCATTGTTGTTACTTATTCAGCATTCTAGGGCTTCCATGGGTTTGCAAATTTGGATATTTTATTGTAATTAAATAATTTATTATTATTATTAATATTTTATCATTATTACTATTATCATTATTGTTATTATTATTATTATTAATGCTAAAAGACAAGGCATATATATATATATATATA
>CAHIKZ030000058.1:2197500-2212500 GCA_903632075.3 Acanthosepion pharaonis
TATATATATATATATATATATATATATATTATTTATATATTTTGATAATGCTGTATACACAATGAAAAATGCGTAGACGTCTGAAGGTAACTGCAAGGCGAAAAGCTTCATGTTGACATGCGAATCCTGTTAAGAATTTTTGCAACTTTTGAGGACGTGTGGACATGTTTTCGGGCCGTTACATTTTCCAAAATCTGACACATCCACACAGAGATAAGGTGGGATAATGCACACACACGCGCGCACATATGAAACTAGGGATACAGACAAAAGGACGGAGTAATGAAGAAAAATGGAGGCAAGTAAGTTCATAGAAAGAGATAGAGGGAGAGAAGGGAGGTGAGAGATAATGTTAGAGAGAGAAAAAAAAAGAAGAGACGAGTTTAAAAAGAAAAGAGAAAGATAGGGAGAAATAATGAGACAGAGAAAGAGAGAAATATATAGCAGGAAAAAAAGTGAGATTGAGAGAGGAAAAAAAAAAGAAAGAAAGAAATGAAGATATAAATCCGAAGCGAAAGAGAAAATCTTGGAGAAAGAAAGAAAGATAGAAAGAGAGTGAGAGGAAATATGTAAGATAAAATGACAGTAAGAAATAGATTAAAGTTAATGAATGAAGTTAATGAATAGAGAGAAACAAAGAAAGAATATGAGAAGAGAGAAGGAAAGCTAAAGTGAAATAAAGAAAAGGATAAAAAAGGAATAAAGACGGAAAGAAGATTAAATAGAAGAAAAAAAAGAGAAATATAAAGATAGAAAATACCAGAAACAATGAGAGAATGAGATAACGAAGGAGGATGAAGGATAGAATGCATGTGAAAAAGACGGAAATAAAAAAAGAAAGAAATCATTCATTAGATTTTCTACAAGATAAATAACGTTTGTATTGTGCATTTATATGACTAGAAGACTTGTTTTTTTTTTTTTTTTTTTTTTTTTTTGCTGTATATGCACATATGGGACTTTGCGCTGTTGTCTACGTTCGTCTGTGCAAATTTTCGAATGTTTCTGTGTCTCCTCATGATAGGTTCACATCGATGCATATATTGTACAACTGACAGACATTTAATGACTGTTTGAGACATTTTACCCAACAGTGTTTCAATGTCAAGCTTTATTTGAAGTCGCATTTGTTTACCTGCCATATTATTCAGACCGTCTCCATAACACCAATGTGTTTTTTTTTTCCTTACGAATGAACATATTTTCATTTTTTCCCCGTCTCTGGAACCAAAAATTGAATTTTAAGAGCAAAGAAATTCGCCGTGTGCATACAGATTAAAGCTGTTAGCCAAAGAAAAAAAGAAAAATATTATAAAATAAGCTAAATGTAAATATAAAGCAAAGGCGATTTGAGATATTTTTTTTTTTGCTTTGTTATATTTTCTTAAAATATTTTTTCTGTTTTCTGAACACAAGGCCACCAGACCAGCTTACCTATGAGGATTGTTTCTGCTACAGCTGTATTGATCGGCAAAACAAATTTATTAGTCATTGTTCTAAGAAGTAGGCTGTCATAGATTTTTCTTTTTGTTAAATCTCCCCTAGTTCGATATCGCTAAGAAAACTTTATTCGCTACAGTAGTAAAAATCCGCTTGTTAAAGCTTCGAATACCTAATCTATAGTTAAATTGTTATTTAATAAGCTGAGCTAAGTCTGACTGAAGGCCACAATAATGGAGCAACTAATCTTGATAGCTCTTACGACAGGAGCAATGACGCCAATAGTTATCTAATAATCTGAGTCATGAGTAATTTCTATTTTGCCGAACCAGTTGTGATGAGAACAGCAGTTCTTTAAGTCTATCATAACAGGTAATAAAAAGCAGGGTGGGAGATTTCGTCACCGCCAACGCAAAACCGCATACCCACCACCGGTGTTTAACGTTTCAAACTTTTCCTTACATTGAAGATGGAAATTCTAAGAGGAAAAGAAAATAAATTGGCACATGAAGTCCATTTATTCGTATTTGATAAGTTTGCTAAAATAGACAGGTGCAATGCAAAGATTCATATGAACTTTGGCTCTGTTATGAAGGAAGTAAACAACAATTCCCACAATTCATCAGCGGCCGATGTAGAAGTGGCTAAAGTGCACACAGCCTTTAAACCTCGTGCTGGAGAAATGGTTCTGGAGTTGAGTCGACGGTGTTGAGTCGACGGTGTTGAGTCGGCGGTGATGAGTCGTCCATTAAAATTGGGTTACACACTGAAAAGTGAGACCCAAAAGGCAAGGATAAATCTTCATAACTGACACCAAAACTCAGCTGACCAGGGCGCAGCGTTTAATGATGATTATTTGGGCGTAGACTGATGCGGGAATATGATAACGCAGTTTTAAAGAGTAGATGAATTTGAAGTTAAAACATAATAATTACTTTATTCTCGTCTTTCTCTCTCCTTACGCCGCCTTACTAACTCCAATCGACAAAGCCTTTCTTCGTTAACAGATGGCGAATGTACATAGTATCCAACATCGATAGCACGAGTCGTACTTTCATGCAGTTCATGCAATTTTAACGTGCAGGGCATATTCTCACTCAAAAATTGTGTGTTAAAACTTGTTTATTTAATTATTTTGCCTAAAGTATTAGAAGTAATTATTTATAATTTATATCATTCCAATTCTTAAGTTCGAAAAGCGAAGAATTAAAAAAAATATTTAGATTTAAATTTAAATTGAAAAGTAAACAAGATATCAAGGGTGATAACTTTTTTTACATAAAATAACATAGATATACCAATTAAATTAAACTAGTACTCTGAGCGTAAATATAAGTGTGTAAGAATAATAGGTCGGGGTTATATATCTTATGTGTTTGGAACTAAGCCTTATACTTATAAAGGTAAAATTATATAGACACTCTTTATAAAAAAAATCGTGTACAGTTAGATTGGATTATATGTCTCTATAGATATATAAGAAATATTATGAATTATGGGTTCTAAGAATATTAATAATTGCTGTATATTATATTAATATTCGTAAAACGTATTTTTTAATATCTTTTCATTGTGCTCAATGTGTTTGAGCAGGTACTAGGACTTATTGATGCATGTAGAGATCAATTCAGATCTCGTGTTCAGCAAGTTAGGGTTATTTAAGTTTTTTAATATAATAAGCTTCTCCAACAATCATAGATTATATCTGTTCCCCATTCCATTGTGCGGCTTCTCTTTCGCGATTATCTTCTAGCTAATGGTTCTTTTCTTGTTTTTTAATAGCCAAACATACTTTGAAAGTTGTGTGCAGTTTTTTTTTTTTTGTATTTGATGTTCAGTGTCATTTTCTGGTGACAAAAACGCGTTTTCTATCTGTTCTTGGTGGATTCAAAGTAATACATAACATCATCGTCGGGATTGATCCTAGCTCTGTACATTATGGCTTCAGGTATGCACTTGCCATTTAATGTGCAGGGTACGTCTTTATGGCAGATAAATTGATTTGAGTAAGATTATTATTTAGTGTTCTGTTATGTAGCTTGCTTAATACATTATTGTTATGTTGGGATATATAAATATTTTTTGTACATTTATAGCACCTTAATATAATTTTTGTTGTTATTTCTAGTCAAATGCAACGTAGAGAAAATTGATAATTTTTCTAGACGTTACATTTGAACTGAGTAAGGGCATGTACAACCATACACTAAGGAGTCATACAGTCACAGCTACGTCAGCGGAAGATCCAACCACCATAAAAAGATACTTGACAATTATCGACCAACTGGGATACTGTCAGTTATCTGAAATAATTTGTGTAGTTAAATTGAAAGGAAAGTCTTTAAACATGTCTATTATAATCGTTCTATGTACCGAGTGCACAAAGTACGGAGGAAGAAATAGAATCTTTCTACTCCATGCTCGACATTGCCAAGGCTCAGTATAAATCACTGGAAATTATAATTTTCATGGGGGATGTGAATGCCAAAATAGGCAAGGAAAGGGAAGTGGAAATAGCTGGCATATTCGGACTAGGAACCCGCAATGAACGCGGATAAAAATGGGTCCAGTTGTGCACGGCCAACGGCCAGGTAATAACCAACATCTGGTTCCAAAAACACCCAAAACAATTATGGAGATGCCCAGGAGGAAAAAAAAAACCCAAATCGACTGCATAACGATCAATAAGAGATTAAGGAATACAGTTGTTCAGTGCAAAACCTATCCAAGTGCCGATTTCGGAAGCGAATACCTCTTATACGTAAACGAAGAATGAAATTACGGAAACTGAAGAAGCTTAGCGGAGCATCTAAAGGAGAATGGCTCGACAAAAAAAAGTGCATAGAGTGAATGAGTATCTCAGATAATATATATATATATATATATATATATATATATATATATATATATATGATCGAAATAAAAGTATAAAATTTAATATTACAAGACATATTAAAACAATATTAAATAATAAAAAACAAACAAACTCAACAACAAGGGGGAGCAACCGGTTTCGCTCCCGCTCGTCAGGCTTCCACGGGAGATTCAAAATTAAAACAGAGAAATGTACAATAAGAATAGGTGGAAAATATATATATATATATTTGTATGTATATATATATATATATATATATATATATATATGCATACAAAATAAGGGAAGTAAACGGCAGAAGAATTTCTCATCAACAGGCTGCATAAAATCCAAGGACGAAAGGTTTATATTAGAGAAAGAAAAAATACTCCGACGTTGGAACGAATATATCAAAGATCTCTTCCACGAGGGCAATACACAGAAATACCAACGGACATTAAATTCTAAAAATAGAAGTAAAAGCTGCACTGGTGAAATTGAACAGAAAAAAAGGCGGCAAGGCCAGACGGAATTGTAACAGAAATGTTGACAACCTTAGATGATTTTGCAATAGGCAAGATGACAAGAATAATAAATGAAATCTACAACAGTGGTGATATACCAGAAGACCTATGCAGATCTATTTTTATAGCACTAAAAAAACAGGCACAAACGAATGTGAACGATCAGCCTAATGAGCCACAAGCCAAACTCATCATCTGAATTCTAATGAATAGAGCTCATAGCAGAATCAAGCCACAGATAGGACAAAAACAGTGCGGGTTCGTCAAAGATATCGGACCAAGCAACGCGATATTTATGATCAGTATATTATCATAAAGAGCAACACAGATGCAGAAGGACGTGTACCTGTGTTTTATAGGTTACACAAAGACATTCGACAAATTACGGCACAAAGATCTGTTAGAGCTGCTCCGCACGTTTGACATATTCGGGAAAGACATCTATACCGGTAGCAAATGAGTTTAACAGATATACAAAAATAAAAAGGGGTGTAAGAGAAGGGTGTTAAAATCTATACCGGTAGCAAATGAGTTTAACAAATATACAAAAATAGAAAGCTGTGTAAGAGAAGGATATTAAAATATATGGCGGTAGCAAATGAGTTTAACAGATATACAAAAATAGAAAGGTGTCTAAGAGAAGGATATTAAAATCTATACCAGTAGAAAATGAGTTTAACAGATATACAAAAATAGAAAGGTGTCTAAGAGAAGGATATTAAAATCTATACCAGTAGAAAATGAGTTTAACAGATATACAAAAATAGAAAGGTGTCTAAGAGAAGGATGTTAAAATCTATACCGGTAGCAAATGAGTTTAACAAATATACAAAAATAGAAAGCTGTGTAAGAGAAGGATGTTAAAAACTATACCAGTAGAAAATGAGTTTAACAGATACAAAAAAGTAGAAAACTGTGTAAGAGAAGGATGTTAAAATATATGGTGGTAGCAAATGAGTTTAACAGATATACAAATGTAGAAAGGGGTGTAATTAAGGATGTTTCTTGTCACCGGATTTATTTAACATATACTGCGTGGCGATGCTTAGAAAATTAGAAATTCTACCAAGATTCATTATTGGCGGCAACAATCTTAACTCTATAAGATATGAAGATGACACAGTGTTAATAGCAGACACAGAAAAGAAACTAAAAAATGGTAGCGAAGGAAAGCGAGAAGAAAGGACTAAGTATAAACTAAAAGAAAAAAAACAGAATGCATGGTGATCAGCAAAAGGATGGGCCAAAATGAAAATTACAGGTGGGATATACTAAAATCGACCACGTACAGAAATTTTAATATCTTGGAAATATTCTAACAGAGGATGGAAATTGCGACTCAAAGATCCGAAGATCTATTAGGATAGCCAAAGTAGCGTTCCAAATGCTAAGAGGAGTATTAAGAGACGGGAAAATTTCCTCGGAAACAAAGAAAAAGTATTCAACTGTTACGTGAGTTCTGTTATCCTGTATAGCAGTGAATACTGGACAATTTCTTCAAAGATGGAAGAGAGACTCGAAGGACATAAATGTGGTTCTACAGAAGGATGCTAAGGATACCATGGATCAAACATGTGAGCAACGATGAGGTCCTGGAGGGAATGGAAACAAAAAGGAAACTTGTACTTAAGAACAGAAAGAGGCAGTTAGAGTTTCTTGGTTACGTAAGGTGGAAGGAGGGCTTTGAAAATCTGATACTCACAAGACGGTTAGAGGGAGAGAGGGGAAGGGAAAAGCAACACGTGACAAAATTAATGGGCTTCAGCAAATGGATGACAGAACAGGGTTTGGGAGAAATTGCAAAAAGACAACTTATTAAGAGCTACAAGGAAAAGATGTGGAGGGCGATGATCGCCTACGTCCTGAAAGGAACACGGCACATAAAAGAAGAAAATGCAACAAGATACCAAGTGCACAATTATACATCCAACAAATGCATTGTTTCAAATAAATATTGTAATACATGCATACTGCGCTTGTCAAAGTGAAATTATGCGCACTCCATGACAGTGCAGGGTCGAATACAGCCAAAATAACATAGAATTGAACTTGGATCCTCTGTTCAATCTCACTTCCTATATTCCCCTGACCTTGCAACCATCGATTAACTCTTCCCATGCTTCATTAAATGGGTTATTATTTTTTCCCTTCTTTCCTTCCATATATCCAGTGACTGTCAAATTATCCAAGCTCTATTATGTTTGCAAGAAATATCAATTCCGATTCTAATTACAAGTTTCATTTTTGTTACTATTTGCTATAAAACTTCTGCTTTGCTCACGTTCGATCACGACATCGTTTTAGAACCGCGTCTCCTTTGCCTCAAGTCTCTTCTTTATAAAAATTGTCCAGTATTCACAAGTTTCTACAAGTATTTATATGAGGTGGCATTGCAGATGTTTTTCTTTGTTTAAAACGAAATTTTTTTATAGTTTGTTTTGCGTTGAAGAACATTATTTCTCTACCGCAATACGCCTTTAGATTACTGCATCATTTTTCCATCATCTGCTATAATACTTCCTGACTGTAGTTTGTAAATGACCTGCTTACCTTGCTAATGACCATACACACTTACTACTTCCAAAGAAACTATTATGCATAAAATCTACACTGTGTTATGGATGCAGCAGGAATATTCCAAGCATTGGCAATTGCAGAAATATTTTGGAATTATTTAAATACATATTAGTTACCATTTGTCTATATTTCTTCGCTAACATCGAACTCTCTGCCTTCGGGCGGAGAGGAACCCGGACGAGGCTCCGTCGAAGGGCAAAGTCGGAGTGGTTGACTGCCCCTGAACTCGTTTATGCGGGTTCAAAGAGGGAATATTTTTTCCCGCTAACTTGGATATATTACTCAATTTAGTTTAATGTTTTCGTTTTGACGCGGTTTGGGTTATCGAACGAAACTATGCCATAGAATTGAGTACTTTGTTATAAGTAGGGCAGTGTAATAGCATGCAATTTATTACAGTATCTATTTTTCTTTTACCGTTTTTTTTACATAGTTTAAAATATTACTTTATGCGAAAAGATAATGATAGCATTCCATTATTTTCTGGCGACGCTTGAATTCATTCTGTTTCCTTACGGTCACGTTAACCCTTTAATTTTTGGAACGGTAGATACGAACTGATTATTGGTAGAAGCTTATAATTAATACTGGAGTTTTATAAACGTACAATTAATACCAGCTATCTCTATAATTTTTTTATATTAAATACAAGATTTACCGTGGGCTTTACAATGTAATATGCTAAAATGTAAAATGTGCTTAATGAAATGGTGATTTGGAATTTTAAAAAAAAAATTCCTGCCAATATTTTCTTCTGCCGTGATTTTTTGGAGTTCGAGCAGTCATGGTCCTCCCCAACTTTCTATTGTTTGAACGTCTAAAAATATTTCTCTCTTTACTATCTCATCGCCCATGTTCTACTATCCATTTGCACAACTTGTTATGAGGATTATTCTTGATTTCAATATATCCCGTGAGGGTTCACTTTTCTAAGTTTTCTTTTCTCATTATTTATTCTGAAAAAGTGTAATCGTTTCGTTATGATTCTGAGTAAAACTTTCCCTTTTTTTCTCTTCTGCTCAGAACGACCTTGATTCTTACATGTCCATCTAATGTTATTCAAAATATGCTTCTATAGAACCACGTCTCTTCAGGTTTTCTCTTCATCTATGTGGAAAAACTTGCCACATTTACTGCCATAGATGAGTATCAATATTAAAGAGAAGTTTAGCACACTTTTCTTTTTATAACGAAATTCTCCTGTTTCTGAATATGTTCTTTTAGCATTTAGAAGGAATATTTTGCTATTCCAAAGAACTTTCCGATTTGATCTTTCACATTTACTGTTTTAACACTTCGCAAAACGTTTTTTGCTTGATTTTAAAATTGTAGCTTCTATCTTGACCTCTTTCATTTTTATATTGACTATACGTTCTATCTTCCTACAATTTAAACTGTGTTTCTTACTCCGTAAAACTCTACATCGAGTGATTCTCGGGCCTTGTACAGGGTGAATATCATTATTAAAAAAAAATCTTCAGCCTGTAGGCCTTAAACATGGTGTTATCCGCATATGCTATATTGCTAAGAATAAAAGCTCCTCGAATTCTTACAATCATCTATCTGAGCTTTCGGCGGGGGAGGGGCGTATTCAACATTTGATAATTTTGCAGCAATACGTGCTTAAAGGTTTTAGGCAGTTTTGGTTAGCATTTCTTTTCATGGTTAGCCGTAAGGAATTGTAAATGTAGGACTACCTTACACTTAAGTAAAATAATAAGAATAATAATATTCATTAAGAATTTATTACAGGAAATATCAAGTTTTACAGAAACATTGTCGCAAATTATGTATTTAATTACATCACAAATACATAAAAATAATATAAATTTTGATGCTATATTTGATTTGTTGTTAGATATATTTCATTTTCTTCTCTGTTATTGGCAGCATTTTCGAATACTTTGGCTGCAATGCTAAGTTTCCTTAGTTGAACAAATTGGAGCTTTTTCGTTTACTCTTTGTTACGTCTCTTTTTCCATTGTTGTTTTTAGATCGCTTTCTTCCAGTCATTTTGTTGAGCAAAAAGTGAAATTCTGAAATTTAGAATCATCTTATTCAATTTCAAAAATAAAGCATGTAAAAAGGAATATTTTAAATTAATATACGACCAAAAATAAAATAGTTTTGATAAAATACCTTAATGATTTCACTATAATTATGTAACAATAATTTGATGATGATATTCCGCAGACAAATCTACGGTTTATGTTACCTCGCCTCATCGCATGGTTAAGAACTATAAACATAAATTGAACATGAAATATTGTGTAATCCTCTCTAATGTTTTTGTAAATACTTGGATATAATATAATGAATAATTTGGAGTGAAAAAAAAAATTTTCGTTTTTTTGTTGAATAGGTCCCTCCCCAGCTGAACGCGTCATATATCTGATGACATATAAACTAAGTGAGAAGATGCTGTAGCATAATTAGGTAAGAAATAGAGCAAGGAAAGTGAGGTTTCGTTAAAGGTACTGGAACAAGAAATGTAATCTTTATACTCAGAATGATATCCGTGAGCAATAAAGATGCAAATGGATATCTCTATGCCATACCCTAGGCAGAAGCATTTGAGAAGGCACGGCGCGAATATCTATTTAAACGTCTTGGTTAATTTGATTGATTTTGAAAAGATATTAAGATGATTGAGAATATTTTCGTGGAGCAAACTATATGCATACGAATGGTAAAACAGCCAATGACTAGCGCTCAAATGAAAAGGCTATTCTCTATATGTCTATATCAAACAAGTACAGAAGTTTAAATACCGGAGAAGTGTTTAAATAGAGGATGGAAAATGCGACACTGAAATCTGAACGCGCATTGAATTAGCGAAAGATCCCTTTCAGAAGCTAAACTAAGTAAAAAAGAAAACGAGAAAATTTCGTTAAAAATAAAGAAAAGAATAAGCGACTCTTGTTTAATAACAATATTTTTGAACGGCAATGAATGTAGGAAAATCTTCTCACAGACGAATAGAAAAGTGGAGGCAGCAGAAATATAGTTCTACAGGAGGATGTTGAGAATTCCATGGACTAAGCATGCGCAAGAAACGAAGGGGTCTTAAGAAAAATGTAAACAAAAACGACACTTATAAAAATAATCAAAATGAGAAAGGTGAAATTTCTTGTAGATATAACGAGGAAACAATATTTAGAAAAATTGGCACTCACTTGGCATACCCAGAGGAACAAGATTAAGCAGAATCGCTTTTGACTTTCTGTTAATTGAGCTTTTGTGAATTGATGGCGAAGAGATGTTTGGTAAACGTTATCCTGGTCTATAACTATAATAGGATGAGGAGAGCTATGGCCGCCCACGTTCAGAAGGGAAACAACACGTAGAATATAATCTGTACGATCTAATTTCACTGGGAGAAATTCATGATGGAAACAATGTTCATTAACATGAAGAGCATCGAAAATTATTATGTCTTTTCTCACAGTTCGATTTGACGTGATAAAATCAATGATAGCACGTTAGGTATGATTTAATATCTCATTTGCTAAAAGGTAAATGTTTTGAAAGATAAATATTACTCTTACGGTCTGAAAAGGAAAAGGATTCGACATTTTCGTTGACGCATGTGTTGACGGCCTGTTCGTGTTGACTGCCTGTCGGAGAGTGAGAATGTTATGTGTTTGTATCTGTAGAGGAGAAAAGTGGATTTTTATTGGTTTAGAAGGAGAAAATTAATGGTAATTATAATAGTTATAAATATTTTATTATAATTATTTTTGATGCTCTAATTAATTCTTATTATAGACACGACAAAATGTCAGTGTAATAATTTTTTATTTATGTATTTCTTTAGACACACAACAAAGCCCCAACCCTACAGATCATTAGAAATTTTTCTTCTAATGATATGCAAAAATAAAACTTTAATATATAAATATATATTTTGTAATGTTGTGGTTAATGTACTTGCATTCTAGCCCTAGTTATAGTATTCTTCTTTGTTGTCGCTTCTGATGGAGTGTCATCTGTTTACTGGATGTTAGTTCATCTGTCTTTTGTGTAGGCTTTAAATAGGAATGATCACGCTTTTTAGTTTATTTTAAGAATTGCTTATCAACATGTCGGTTTAATCCTACGATAAAAACATCTTTTTTTTTTTACCTTTTTTCAGTTCTTGTCCATTATGATGCTTGTAAATTACTTGTCCATTTTGCTGCTTGTAAAGTACTTGTCCATTTTGCTGCTGACTTACTATTGCTCTATCGAGTTTGGAGTCAGAGGGTTTTTTTTTTTACACCGTCATTTCTTATAAATATATATTTGCATGTGTAAAGATCACTTGGTAGTCATATTATTTTTAATTTTCCGTATCGCTATAAAAGGTAAAACGGACATTCGGTTTTAAATTCCTGTACCAATGTTATAGGTAAAATATATGACTTGACTTCACAATACCGACCAGGTAATGTTAATGATATGCCTGACACCATATCAGTTGGTATACTGCTCAAGTCATCTTTTACAATGCTCTTGATGGATAAAAGTACAAAGGGTAACATTCCTACCCGTTGATTTTTGTATGGTCTCATCACCAGTGCTGCTTTTAGCGGCCTGGAGAAATATTCCTCTATCCCATTTGCCCAAGGGAGATAGGCTGTAGTTTTTATGGGCTTAGTTCCAAGTAGGTAACAGAACTCTTTAAATAGGATAGACTGAAATTTAGTTTCTCTGTCTCTTGTGAGTATTGTATGTTCTCCAAAATACTGATATCCAATCAGTAAGGATAGTTACAGCTGAAATATCTTTGATGGCTTTTGCAACAAGCCAGCGGGTAAACCTATCTATGATAGTCAGGATATATATGTATCCCTGAGAACCAGGTTAATGCCCGACCATATCGAGATGTATACTAGTGAATATGGTATCAGGTGTGATGAATATGCGTGTAGGTTATTTAGTGTGTTTGTGTACATTTTTTTCTTACATACGAAGTTTTTTTTTTGTCCATTTTCTTATGTCAACTGACATGTTTGGCCAAGCATAACCTTCAGTAATCATCTTCACAGATTCACGTTTGCTTGGAAGAGAAAATTCATGGAAGATTTGAAATATTTGTCGTCTAATCATTGCTGTTATATAGGGCCATGGACGTGTCAGAGTAAAATTTAGTGTCACTGATTGGGATTGGTAACTCAAATTAATTCAGCGATGTGCTTTGTTTGACTTCTTCTAGTAGGTCATCAATGGTTTTCCCTTTTGCAGTTAATTTGTAGTTCAAAGAATTAGAATCTAATGATGCAATTGTGCCTGATACTTTTTCCTTGATCTGAGATATGTTTTATATCTGAAGAAAATGTGTGATATAATCTAGGTGTCTAATTTATCTTGGACGATATTTGTCTGTGTGTGTATACAATGCCTCTTCAAGCTGGTGCTGAAAATGCTTAATTGAAAGGTAGATTTCTAACAATTCCCCTGTGAAGGTGCTGTGCTTAAATTAATAGAAAAGAAAGATATAGGTGGGATTTGCTCTTCTGATACTTTAGGTATAATGAAGTTGAAGAAGCATCCGTTGTGAAGGTAAGTTTAATTTTATCACCATTCTTATGGCAATTAAGCTTAGTGAACTTGACTAATGATGTCTTAAGATTCTTTGAATTCTCCCAATGTCTTCGTTTGCAATGTAATATTTTATTTCTTGCTCCTAAGCAAAATTGTCAAGAGTGAAAATACAATAGAGCAACTTCGCCTGTAATAATGTATAAGGCATATAAATCTTTGCAACTGTCGCAGTGAATTTGGTTTTGGGTTGCCTCTACCTCATCAGGCAAAGGTGAAATATCTTCTTGCTCGATTTTCTGTCCAAGGAATTTCAGTTTACGTTTTCCAAAATACATTTGTGTGTATTAATTTCCCGACACAGTTGTGAAGGTCCATGGAACATTTGTTCTAAGTGGATTTTGTCATCTTCCCAAACTGTGCTGGTGGTTAAAACGCCATCAATGTAGGCGTAAATAAAAAAGTAAACCTCTGAATGTTTCATGTATCAGACGTTGAAAAGTTTGCGCCGCATTTCGCAATCCAAAATATAACCAAATCGTATGGTAATAGCGGTTTTGAGGATTTCCTCTTCAGGCATTGGTACTTGATAATAAGACTTTACAAGGTCTCGGCCGTTGTACGCTCCGGCCTTCTTCAGGTGGTTGGAATGTCGAACTGAACCGTTTATTTCGCTCACTGGGGTAGACTGTTCTTGTTCCACGTGCCATGTCTAATGGATGTCAGTTATCAGTTATCTTCTGCTTAATTCACCTCTCAAATTTCTCCACCGTCTTAACTAAGTATTGAACTCGCTTTTTGGGTCCTGTCACTGGATCTAACTAACGCCTTTGTCCACAGTGCCATGTGTCCTTGAGGACATTCCAACCACCTGAAGAAGGTCGGAGCGTACAATGGCGGAAACTTTGTAATAAATATGTCGACACATATGAGGACAATAGTCCGAATAATGTAAATAGTGTACAAAATACCTCATCTCAGAAATATAGACAGAAACTTTACAAGGTCTAAATTTGTGAAAATGCGAGAACTTTGGAGACCGACGAAAAAAAATCGTGTATATGGGGACAGGATATCTGCCTGGTGTTGTGATAGAATTCAGTTTATGGAAATCGCCACAAGGACGCCATGCTGTTGTGTTTTCTTATGAACCGTGAGCAACGGAGAAGACCATGGACTTTATACTGTGCGTATAATTCCCATCTACAGTATTTGTTGACAGTCTTGTACCTGTCAGGTTTCAGTTGTCTTGTTTTAAAATGTACTGTTAGTCTTGTTGTTTTTATGTGTTGTTTAGAATAATGTTCGTTACTGCCTATGTACGTAAATGGCTGTGTTATTTTTGTGTATTCTTGTAACAATTCTTTGAATGTTCTATCATATGGTTGGAAAGCATTAATTTCAGTTGACTGGCATCGAGAGCAAATTCTACTCACTGAAATTCAAAAAGTTGTCAACAAAAGATTAAAATTGTTCGCCATGTTGGCATATAAACTAAGTGTCTGCACATAGTATGGGTGTTGTAACATTTGCTCAGGGGAACAAGCATATGGAATATTGCCACATATCCAGGTTAATGGTCACAACTTCTTCATTAAAGATGTAAATTTTAGTCGGTAGTTATTAAGATGTTGATTTTAAATATTTTAAGCCTGATGGCAAGACAATTATTCCTGCTTCGGTGTCTATTAAAAAAAAATTATCCGTGATTCCTGTCCCAAATATAGAACAGACAATCTTTCTGTGAACGTCCAGCGAGAGTCGTAGTCACTACTAGCTACAACTGAAGTTTTCCTGTGCGTTATTGTCTTTAAAATAACAAGGTTTAAGGCATCGTCTTGCTTTTGTACCAGATTGAGAGTGGTAGTAGCCTACGTCGTATTTGCGTGTTCCTGTATCTCTGCTAAAAAGTCTAGTGCAGTTCCTTCTCAAATTAAGCCTGGTGGGGGTGGTTCAGACCGTCCGCAAGGGCATTTGCCCGTAAGCGAATATAAATAACCTAACTGGAATTCGAACTCGGTTCTCTGTACCATTATTCATTACAACATCCGCACATCCAACCTTACAGCACGTGATATTCCT
>CAHIKZ030000058.1:2217500-2315000 GCA_903632075.3 Acanthosepion pharaonis
AAACTTGTCTATATTATTTAGTGAATCATGCATCAATATATATATATATATATATATATATATATATATATATATATACTTTTCATTTTACATATCATTTACACACACATATATATATATGTGTGTGTGTGTGTTTGTGTGTAAAATGAAATTTATATTTAATATATACATACAGATATTATATATACATGTTATGTTTATTTGGACCAAGAATAAAGTTACAACTCAATCTAAGTGGTAGTTTTTATTGTTGTTGAAAAACCAATATAAATATTCCAATACTAGCGTATATAATATATATTTGAGTCCCATATATATATATATATATATATATATATATATATATATATATATATATATATATGTGTTTGTGTGTTCTTCATTCATGGTGTAAGACGAAAAAAGCTATGCCCAGAATAATCTATCTATCTATCTATCTATCTATCTATCTATATATATATATATATATATATATATATATATATATATATATATATATATGCGTGTGTGTTTGTGATTATTTGTAATTATTGAAGCACTCTAATGAAAATCCAATTGAGTTGGGCGGCATATCTTTCTCGTATGAGCGATTGCAGACCTCTAAAACAACTAATCATTGGCAAGCTTCTAACAAGCATGTCAGATGGAATGTCAGACTTGCGTTACAAAGACAAACTCAAAGACAGTCTGAAGCAACGCCCTTTTCTTCCTGGGAAAACAAAGGGTCAGAGTGAAGAAGTTTGCGCGCATCCTGCTTCTCATCTATACATAGGTTTGAGCCAGGCCGACCCCAGGATCAAGAGCGCGTAAATATAAGAAAGTCGGGACCATGTTGATATGCTCTCAAAGATAGCCTTAACTGTCATGTGGCTTTGTTGCATGCAGTAAAGCGGGTAACGTATCCATAAAAATAAATCAAAAATGGCGTGTCAAAAATAATTAGAATCAAATAATTATGACAATTATAATTATCATTAATTTACTCATTCTATTACCAATGAGGGTGGTTTCAGTTCCATGCCACACACACACACACACACACACACACACACACACACATATATATATATATATATATATATGAAGAAATATAGTCTTAAGATGTGCTATATTTATGGGATAAAATGCACGATATCAGAGATAGAGCGTGTGTAAATATAAAAGTGAACATAGAAGTCAACACTTAGAGGCGACAGTCTGTTTCATGCTAGATGCAATCGTCAGGCCACGTGTGCTGTTATTTTTCTCGGCTATTTATACATATACGGGTCAGTGGTGCATTGTGGGTAGTCTATTATGGCAGTTATTTTACCGGAAGTCGTTTATTTATTTATTTGGGTTAAATTATTTTGCTTGTTTTTATTTAATTTTATTTTTTGTTTCTTATTTTATTGATTTATTTATTTACTTACTTATTTTTTAATCGGTGTTTTTTATTAACGTAGTAAAAAATTGTTTATATCACTTATTTAATAGTTTTGTTTTGGTTTTGAGAATTTAATTAAAGCTATTTGTTCCGTTTGGGGGTTGGTTGTTGTAGTTTTATTCTATTATTTTGGAAAAAATATATATATATATATATATATATATATATATATATGAAGAATTAAAGGTTTTTTATTTATAATCCGATAATACCACTTCTTTATATGTTCCATTTATTGAAACTATTTTTCGTGAGATAACTCTATTTTAATTTTTTGAATTGTTGATTAATTGTCTTTGATTTTGAGAGTATTAATAACGAAAATATGAACATCGGCAGAGTTCGAACCTGCGTTCCGCGTATGTTTCATAAAAACTGAGGCCGGTAGTCAATAATTAAACTGCTTTCAAAAAGTAAGTGACTGCTTAAACAAGTTTATCCACTAAATATATCGTTTATAGTAATAAAACACACGCTCGCATATGTACACTATGAGATGGATAAATTGTCGTCTAAATTACGCAAAAATTAAAATATAATTGACATCTCATTTTAACAGATATATTTGCCAAAATTGCACAAATATATCTTGAAATACTAAAGAGTAAATATAGTCACGGAAATCCCCATTGGCTTTAACCACGGCCTCCAGACAACTTCAGAATCTCCTGCAAATCTTCTGGACGATCTCCCTGTTTAAATTGGTGAATGCTGCCATAATCCTGGTGTTCAGTTCATTTTTGGTGCTAAAATAAGTTTTGTTGGTTTCTCGCGCACCCCGCACAGAATAATCAAAGGTGTTGCAGTCTGTGTGTTAGGTGGCCAAATTTATTGGGCCACGTGGTCGGACAAATTGTTTGACAGCCACGACTCAGTACTCTTGGTAGTGTAGCATGCTAGCTGAATCCTGTTGCCAGACATAGGTTCTTCCAGCAGCTACTTTCTTGACCAAGGGCAGCACTAGCTCTTCAAGACATTGATGTAGGACTCCGCGGTGAGTGTGAGGCCCTGTGGAAAGATGAATGGAAGTATAACATCGTCATAACTAGTAATCACTCCAAATATCTTTGTAATGACTATTAGATTCATCCAGCTCTTCCGAAACTTCTGCAATGTCCTCAGATTGACACCCAAACACAAGCAGTCGAGGATGCCGTTTCCAAATGACTGGTGGAGTGAATTTCCTCCTGGTGCTCTTTCTTTTCACAGATGGACCTTACTATACTGTGCAGGCAGCAAAATAAAAAAAAAAGCAAACAAAGCACATAGGCGAAATTATGAATAAATAATGCCGAAAATTTAAACATCGCGCCCAGTATATGTATATATATATATATATATATATTAAGAAATGGACAAAGTCCGACAATTTATTTATTAAAGACATTTTTATGTTTAATGTTCTTTTTTATATATACAAGTATTTAAGTAAATGCTCTGTTTATAATAAACAGTATTAAATAACATTTACCGGCCTGAATGTCCGAGAAAGTTTCATAGAAAATATTCGTCCTTTGACAGGATTCGAACCTGCATCCTATACGTTAACTCAGGTGTATTGTTTAATTGATTTTTATTATTTAGAAACTTAATAATGTGTAGTTTTTCATGTAGGCATAAAGGGCATGGGTCATCCCAAGTTTTACAAGTTATATATACATATATATATATAATTATTTATTTTAATATATGATTCCAACACGCTGCATAAGAGTTCTCATGTTTCAAAACAAGAGCCGTAAACTTCAATATAATTATTTGGATTAAATTGAATTAAAGTACTAAGCTCTATTCCATCTTGAAGCGAAATTTTTTTTGGGAATAACCTATTTCTGAAATTTACGTGTTTTCTAAGCATATTCATTATTAAAATCAAAATTTCTATGGTAACAGCTAGAGCAATTGTTTAAAGAAAAAGGTGCGTAAGGTGTTAATAATTTGTATCAATATCTCAGTTAGATTCACAGATGTCAAGTCAGGGTAAGGTTGGGGTGTCTAAATTTAAAGCGGAAGATGGCATCGTCTAGTCTGGTTAAGAGTCTATGGAGATTTATTTATTTATTTATTTATTTATTTTATTTTTTATTTTTTTCTGAAAGGGTTTTGTGTATATAAACTATTTATTAGGACTACGGATTTTAAAAATTATTTTATTGTTTGTTAGATTTTATGCTAATTATTCAATGCAAATATTTGATGATGTCAGCAAAAAACCGTTAACTCAGGTCTATTGTTTAATAGATTTTTATTATTTAGAAACTTAATAATGTGTAGTTTTTCATGTAGGCATAAAGGGCATGGGTCATCCCAAGTTTAGTGAGTCAGAGCAAGAGGAAAGAGGTTTGATAGAGAAAAGGATGGAGAGAAGGACAGGGAATTATATCAAGGCATCTGAAGATGTCGATTGACATTGCATTTGAATAATTGAAGATTACAGCTATCAGGGAAGCAAGTAAGTGGAAGAGAGTTTCACAGACGGGAAATGCGAGATATGAGACTATTGGAGAAGGAGAGGCGGCTACAATTAACCGTTTCGACAATGAAAGGGTGAGACCGAAAAACTAACCTAGTAGTCAGCTTAAATTCATGCAGTTTGGGTAGCAGCGAAAGTAGCTCCTAGTAACAGTTACCGGCAAAGTATTTGTAGAAAAGACAGTGTGAAGCGATGACCCGTGTGAATGTGACTGTAGACGAGATGTCAGATAAGATCTAATTTCATTGCATATACGACTCTGGATTCTGTCGAGGACCTTGAGACGAACAGACCATATATGGTAGCAGTATTCCATGCAAGGTCGAATGGTTGCTTTATAGATTTGAAAGATAGCCTTCAGGCGATAAATACTTTCTGTCGCGACACAGAGAACCAAATTTCCTTGCGGTAGATGAAGGCATGTATTCAATGTATATGTGTGAGACCAAGCAGAAGAAGAGAGACGCTCTAGTGGTGTTGAGCATCAGACATTCTAATGCGGGGGAGGGTTATCTGTGTTGAGCAAAAGAGAGAAGTTATTGTTTTTGAGGGATTAAAGTTTACCAGCCATTTCTTGTCCCCCAGACAACCACTGACTGGAATTTCCAAGACCAATGGCCAGGTTAGTTTTGTCAGCGATACTAGTTTTTCTATTGAGGCAGGATTAAATAGTGGTCTGGTCTGCATAGATACATACTCAGGAAGATCGCTAATGGAGATCAGAAACAGTGTATGACCCAGGTTAGAACCTCGGGGAACACCTGCGTTCATGAGAAAGGAACTGGAAGAGAATCCATTTTGGACGAATTTCATTACACGGTTTGACAGCAATGATTGCATTAAGTTAAATAATCGTCTTCCGTATATATATATATATATATATATATATATATATATATATATATATATATATATATATTGCTATCTTGGGTCTGTCCTACAGAGGGAAGAAACCGATGGAATATGGACTGAATAAGGGTGATTTTCAACAATGGACATTAAGCCGGAAGGAACCAAAGAATGTACTTCATCCCAGAATTTTCCGTGTAAATAGTGAAAGAAAAACGAGAGACGTACCACATCCTGCCTGTGAGAGAGTGGTTGGAGGGTGAAAAATACTTTGTTATCTACAGTGATGCTTTTGGATTCTATCGAGGCGGGAAAGTGCGATATGTGCAGCTTCCGTCTAATTTCGCCAGCAGTACTATATGCTTGGTCTTATCTGATACTTTTAGCGATAGAAGATAGAGTCAGATACATGCCCAATGTTTCTGTAGCACTGGGAATCTTGGACCTTAACAGCAGCACTCCAGATTAAAAACAAAAATAAAGTATTAGAAATGGGGGGATACAGAATTATCATTTGCATCGCCTACGTACATCGCATCACAAATGAATCAGTGCGAGGCATCAGCAAAACCATTCTCAAGAAAATTAATGTGGAAATAGTTGGTCATGTCACGAGCCAATGACCTTACCATTTCCGTCGTACAAAGAACCACTTAATACAAAAGAGGAAGACGTAGACAGAGGAAAATAGTCTGACATCTTGGACTGCAAGATCTTTCTTTGAGACTCAGATATTGGCATGGAACCAAGACATATGGAAGGTTCTGGTTATTACAGATTCTTCTTTGGCTTTTGTCAAAAATCTCTAGATGCATATCAGAAACATCAGAACAGGTGTGGCAAAAATATCTCTGGATAAACTGATGATAGAGAGATTCTGTTGAGGAAAATGGTCTAAAGCAACGCAGTAGATCAACATTTTTAGCAGTAGATTTAACAATAAACTCTATAGAATAAGAGGGGACAATTTAGACCTTGAATATGATATGTGTTACTCTTCAAAAGGTTAGCATCAGGCATGATGATCGAAGTCAAAAAAAAGTTCTTTTGTCGATTAAAATAGAACAGTTTATTTGGGGGTGTTAATATTGCCAATTTATTTCTTGCTCCATTTAACAACAGACTGGGTGTTTATTTCCGAGATTAACTGTCCGTTTGACTTGAACAAGCCTATAAGGTTTACCGTTAAGATAGAAGTAAATAGTTCTACCCTTGGCAACAATATATACGAAGCAGAGAAATATTTAAGCCAAAACAAGTCTTTGGTGTGTCAGATCTTGCTATTTCGCTTGAAACCGTCGTGAAAATGTCCCGACAATGAATTAAGTTATGATGAGATTTAAACAAAAGTCTTATTTCAATAATATCATTGTGTTCGCCAATGATAAACTCCGGTACGATTTCTAGTTCTATCAGTTTTAATAAATCAGGTAATGATGTCATATACTTGCCTTACCAGCCATTTTTTTGTGTACATTTTGATTTCTCTTCGTTTTCAGTCAATCTGTTACTAAAAAAAAATTCCGGGTTATTCTAATATATTTCCGAAATAAATTAAGCAGCTGAACACAAGTACAGACATTTAATTATCAGGGAAATATTATCGGTGACTGACACAGAAAACCGAAAAGGCCATCGAATAGCGAAAAATACTTTCCGTAAGTTTAGAACATTACGAAACAGGAATATTTCGTAGAGCGAAATCTGGATAATTTACTCGCTGACGAAGAGGTGAATTGAGGCAACAGAGAATATTGTGTTCAGAGATTATCCTGAGAATACCATGGACAGAGGATATAATCAATAGGGAAGCTTAAAGAAAATTCCAAATTAAAAGAAATTCCACTTAGAATCTGAAAGAAACTGTTGAAATAACTTGTTCATATAATGAAGAAAGAGGGCTTGGAAAATCTGATACACATATGAGAGCTACAGGAGCGAAGGGAAACCTATAAATTATCTTGTTATCTAACAGGAACTTTGGGGGATTAAAAAATGTAAATGCAATGTCAAGAATTATCTACTGTATAGATATGATTGTCCACATCCTGAAGGGATACGGAATACGAAAGAAGAAAGAAAGTCTTATTTCAAGCGAAACTTTTAATTCTAAACTGAAGTTTCTAATCAAATTCGCTTGGTTGCTTTGTGTGCATAAAATGGAATAAATACTTTTTTTGTCTACGGTAAAATAAAAACTGAAGTGCTTCGGTGAATTTCTTTAGTTACCACTTGAGTAAAAAAACAAAACATTTTATTGCATTTTACTTTTAATAACATCCACATTGTTCTTGAAATATTAACTTATTATTTAATGCATTTCTTGTGCATTAATAAAATATACATTTTGTCGGTGGTATTATCGGTAAAATTTTGGATGTTTTCGCGGGCACGAAAAAAGGCATATCGCTACGAACAGAATAAAATGAATTTCTTCTATAAAATAGCAGGATGAGGACAACGGAATTTTGCTTAACACACAGACAGCAAATAGTACCTGATAATGATCGAGACGGTCGTAATATAAATACGTATATATCTTAAAACTATAAAACTATATATTTATGTATACTATATATATATATATATATATATATATATATATATATATATATATTATAGTAAAAAAAATGAAGAACAGTATGATATATAATCCGGTGTTCTTATTGATATTCTTATTTTTACAAAACAGTGCTCAATGTAAATTTACAGAGCATAAATATTATAAATTAACTAATTAAAAAAATATGGTTTCTTTGCTACACAGGAATTACCATGTTTCAAAATCCGAAGCTAAAAAGTTCAAATTTAATTATATAATTAAATTAAAAGCATTAGTTCTGTTTCATCCTTAAGCGAATTTTGGAATCCAGATATTCAACTATCAACAAATAGCATAATTTAATTTCGTCTTAGTATTTGTCAATGTATGGGAAAATTCCGTCCTGGAGATGATAATTTGAAATTGTCGAAAGTACTTGACATGACACATGTTAAGTACATTCGACAACAACTCGAATATAAGGATCATATTTTTCAAGGAATTGATAGCAAGTTAATGTCTCATTATGTTCTCTTACCGAAGTGATTTCGCCATTAATATATGCTATATTATTATCTGTATAATTTTTTTATTTAGTATATATATATATATATATATATATATATATATGAATATATAAATGTAAAGGCAATAGGAAAACTGTAATATTAAGCCGACGCGTTTCGTCCAATGTGGACTTTTTCAAGGCAAAAACATCGGACGAAACGCGTCGGCTAATATTACAGTTTTCTTGTTGTCCTTTATCTGTATAAATATTGTCTTTTTCTACAGGATAGCTGAGAAACTTTCATATATATATATATATATATATATATATATATATATATATATAAACTAAAAGCAAGTATTAAGATAAAAATAAAAGTTAAAACAATGAAGGCAGAGAAGGAAAAAATATAAATAGGATGTCATAGAAAAGTGATAGAAAATAGACAGACACAAAAGAACAAAATAATTAAAAGTAAAATTACAAAGAATAAAAGCGTTCATTTCAACAATATCAAAGACTGGCAAAAGTCAACTGTCGTGTCTTTTGATTGAATATCAGATCAGGAATATCTTGGTGATGCCAACATTGGAAACAGGGGAACGGTATATTGACTGAAGCTGAATAGTTTTGGGAGTTGCCAAATTCTGAACTTCCATTTTTTTAAAATTTGTTAAGCCAATGTTTTGTGTCCACCTACAAGATTTAATAATTAATAAATTTCACAGCTTCTTTGATGTAATTAACGGCTATTATGCTATG
This sequence comes from Acanthosepion pharaonis, assembly GCA_903632075.3. Taxonomy (NCBI): domain Eukaryota; kingdom Metazoa; phylum Mollusca; class Cephalopoda; order Sepiida; family Sepiidae; genus Acanthosepion; species Acanthosepion pharaonis. The sequence continues at coordinate 2,226,061 of CAHIKZ030000058.1, forward strand.
AAACTATTTCACCTATTATCGTATAGGCTACTTTTTTTTTTTAGGGTTATCTAAAATTTAATGGAGATGCTTGTAGACACTGTTATATATCGGATCGAAATATTTTTATTCAAATATAGAGTGAAGCTATATGTCCGCTTTAACTCAAATATAAACCGGACTTGTGTTTACATACCTGTTAATACAATGCGATTTTTTCTTACTTATATACGTCATTATGAACATTTCTCCGATTTAATCGGTAAAGAACACAATATTTATGAATAAAAATGACAATAGGAAAACTGGTAATTGCTGACGCGTTTCGTCCAATGTGGACTTTATCAAAGCAAAATACGAAAATGAAATTAAATGAACAACGTAACTAATAAAAACAAAAACAGAATGTACCTAGCAACTGGAATGTAGAGAAACGCTATTTTCATATTTTTTAAATGAAAAATGACGTCAGAGATTGTCACGTGTGGAGAATATTGTCATTATATCTGTGTTGATGTATTCAACCATTTTCTTTCGATTTTATGAATCTGTTGTGCATATTTATTTGTAAGAGCATTAATTTTGTTAAGAAAGGTGAAATAGGGAAAAAAGCCTGGGCGTAAATTAATATTTGGATAATTTTCTATGGCGGCACTCTCCAGAATTTTCCTTCTGAGTGAGTTATTTTTTTTTTATGAGTGTAGCATTTTCAAAATCAAAATTATGGTTGTATTTATTTCTATGTATGACTATTGCATTAGCTAAGTTGTTTTTTGTGAGGTCTCTTTTGTGCTCATAAATGCGTTTTTTCAAACTTCTACTTGTTTCTCCAATATATTGGGAGGAGCAGTTTTTGCAATTTATTTTATAAATGCCTGCTTCAGAAATATTAGTGCTATTATTGTTTGAAGATCTTAGTATATCTATAATGGTTTTGGAGGTGTGTGTGACTATTTCAAGATTATTTATATATCACTGAAGACGCTGCAAAAATGTTTAGCTCCCTGTACCGTTATACCCACGACTTCCTGCCCACACTCTATCTTTACAAAATCTAGGGTCAGGTCGAAAATAGAATAGCGCTGTCACATATGTGTCAGGGGTGAATTATCTTCATTTTCCAGTCACGACCGACTTCAAAAGCGTTCACGCGGCCTTGTGGATGATGAATAGTTTTGCATCACACACGAGACGTAACTAGCCGCTCGCTACTCTAACGCTAATTTTATGAGATATTTGGGTAAACAAAAATCCTTGCGTCCACCAGTCCACACCCTCACAGCTAGAACCCGCCAAATGGCATAAACTGAGTAAACGCATACTCATTCCGTTCGTACTTCTATCCCATTGGCGAGAAGGAAGACCCACTCAGACAGCTTCTTCCAAAGAACTGTTTCAAAGTGAAACGGGCTCTAGAGATTGCGCATTGCTGATCACTATAATTTAGTCGCTTCAAGTCTAACGCAGCTATTATTTATACTACATATGCAACAATTACACTCTCCTTGTAGTCTCGCATATTAGGACCTTGTATGAGTTATCGCTTTTTTTCTAACAGATGGTGTTCCCAGAACTGCGTGTGTGTAGTTCAGATGGTAACGCATCTATAAGGAAGTGTTATAAACAAGCTTGAAATTCCGTGTCTGTACATTTCGCCGAAGTGTAAACCACTTTGTTTTTGATAGCGTTAAACGTATCGGATTTCGTGCTAAAGAAAGCGTAGTTTTGGAGAATTTTACTACACTACTTTGTTCAAAGGAAATCTGCAGCTGAAGCACAAGAATACTTGTTGAGACTTACGGCGACAATGCTCTCTCAAAAACAGCATGCAGTGATTGGTTTAGACGTTGTTAGACTCAACAAACGTGACGTTTTTCCGACACGGAATTCAGATGCTGCCAGAAGGTTGAGAAAAAGTAGTGACTAGCGATGGACAATACTTTCAGTGACATGTTTCTTACTAATTTTTGTAAATAAAACATTATTCTTCATGAAAACTCAGTGAGAACTTATTCAAGCTTATAATAGAATCTACATTGAGTACAACATTATCTTGAGTAGCTCTTGGGTGTTTTATTGAGTGAAATACAGGAATCGATTGATTAGTGCAGCTAACTTGTACATTGATAACTATAAAATAATTTTCAATTACTATGGTTGAACTGAAGGATGTTTTACAGCACTAATCGAGTATTTTGTATGCATTAATCGAATGCGTATTAATCGAGGGATGCATGTATAGTAAAAAATGTGTGTACCTACGAGATATCTGTAAGCATTAAAAAACTTTCGAGACATATTTCAAAAGAGCACTGTCTGAACACTGTGCCTTCCAGGGTCTCTTATACAATTTCAACACCTTTGTCAATCTAGGGTTCGTTTCGTTAGCTGAGTAATTACTCGACGATTTAGATTTTTAAATGTTTGCAGCTTTGGTTCTTGATATCCATATGTACTTACGTCAGGCAACTCGAAATAGTGTCTTCCTAAAACGATTATCATTGAGTAGTAAGTTCGATCCTCACTGGTTGCCCCATCGTTTCGACCTTGTGCCACATCTAAGTTATGCTTAGAAAATCGGCATATGTACTCTCCACACTGTGATGCGAAATCTCCGAACAAATCTTCGTAAAAATTCCAGCGACTTCTCAGCCTATTTCCTTTCAAATGTTTATGCTACCGAATTAATATTCCTACATGGGAACCATTACATTCACTTACGTGGTAATACCCTTGGAAATGGTATAAATCCTCTTCTTCCTCCCAGCTATGGGTAAATAGCAGGATAGAACGCGTTCTATAGATTTGGATGACAACTGATATACTGCAGAAAGAAATTGCAACCTACTACAGGAAACAAATCTGCCTCGTTAGTCATGTATTGAAAAATGCATGATCACCTAAGCGTGTATCACGCATGGCACCGAACTGACTGATATGTGAACAACGTACCGTTTGATATTTTAGATTTATTTGACTTTTTACCCGCCACCATCTTGGATCGTGAGATTTCCCACGTCGTTCTTTGTCTTTATCTTTTTTTTTTTTATTATCCATGCATTGCACGATCATGCTTGTATGCAAACAGAAAAATGAATTAATTAAATAATCGAACGTAAGCTTCTTAATAATTCGAAAGGCTTGTGTGGCGAACAAGAGGATATGTTTCACTTCCGCTCTCACTGTGTTTATGAGTCCTGTGTATTCACGACAGCGACACCAGTGACATTCGTTTAACGGAGACAAAAACACTGTTGGGCATGCGCAGTCGGAAGAGTTATGCGCATTTGATGCCGACGATGAATGACGAAGGCTGGGTGGTAAGACTCGTGGAAGCGGATTGACAAACGGCGAGAAAAGGTATTGGCTGCAAATGGAAACTCGTAATTCGGAGTTGTTATCGCGAAGCAGAAGCGGTTTTAGTGTGTGTTTGAAAACAAAGATAATAAACAGCAAGCGACGTCGTGTATATCGACTCGAAAGTTGAATAACAGCAACAACCAGCTTTGAGAACAATTAAGAATAAGTTAACGACTATAGATAATAGGGGAGCTGTTAAATCATGAGATTTGTTGTTGTTTTTAAATAAATAAATAAAAATATAAAAAAGACAGAAAATAAAAGAATAAAATTAGCGGAATCTGATGTTTGCTGGTAAACATAGCAAAAATCTATATCTATAATTCTCAAAATGTATGAGTGTATGTATGTGTGTGTGATCAAATATTGTTTATGCGTTTCCATAGTTTTCATTCGATTTCGATTAAATTTTTTTGTTTGATATATAATTCGTCAATGCCGATTTTGTGTCCGAATTGGCTGGAAAAAATTACAACCTTGAAGGTAAAAAATCGAAAAAAACTAATTTTTTACATTTTGCGCAAAAATCAAAGGCAAAATTTAATGTCTGTAAAAAACAGTGTACAATCAATTTAGCGAGTTGAAAACTAACGCAAAAGATTATTAGAATTATAGAAAAAATTATATTATAAATAAAAATTATCGTATATTATTATTATGACGGTTCATGAAAGAGGTTCCTTCCTTGCAAGATTGGGAACGCAAAAACGGCTCTTTTCAGTGCCACCTCCCATTCAAATTGTTAAACCCCTCCCCATTTAGGGATGTACCTGAGTTGCACCCAATTGTTCTTACTAATATTGATTTTCGGGTGGGCAGATTTTAAACTTAAACTGCTCCAATTGAACGGCAAAAATTCCCAGTAATGAAAGACCCGGTCGAAGACGGGTTATACTACTAATATTGTATATACTTTAATATAAGCCGGCATTATATATAATGCAATGTGAAGAAAATATACAGAAAAAACAAGCAAAAATCGTAATATGCAATTATGCTGTTTTAATGTTAATACAATGTCAATATATAATATAATATAATCATCTTCGAATACGTTTTCACAACATCGCTCACGTGAAGACGACGTGATCATATTAAAATGGAACGCTGATCTTATAAAAAATTTCAGTGATCTGTTTGGATTAGTCTTGCTCTTGTGTCCATCGTCTTTTTCATGTTGAATTGAATAAAGTCTAATGTTAATTATGTTTCATGAATATGTCCTGAAGATGATCTATTAGACCGAAACGTCTGACGTTGACATTATATTAACATTAAAACAGCATAATTGCATATTAGAATTTTTGTTTGTTTTTTCCGTATATTTTTCTTCATACTGTCGGATCTATATCCATACATTTGCTTACATAATGCAATGTATAGTGCTAAATATAGTGCTAACTCTGATTTTTGTGAATCAATTTGAACCGACCCAGAATATAATACCTGTCTATAGTGCAACCGGTCGCTGAAAATGCATGATTTTTAACCTCTTCAAAAGATTTACCTGGGTATATTGTGACTCCTCCGTTGTTTCTTTCGTAAAAGTGACTGATAATAAAAACTGTCGCACTACACTCGTGTATATATGTCAATAACAAGTGGTTCATGAAGTTTGAACACAGATCACCAAAGAGCAAACACAGGCGATCCCATTTTGAATAAGCAAATCGCGTGATGGTAAAGGGAATGTATATATGCGAATTAGCGTGGCATCCAATTGATCACTATTTCTATTCTATCCTCTATTACTATACGGATCACTCTTTCTACACTATCCTCTATCTCTATACTATTCACTATACTTATTCAGATCACTATACGGTGGTTACATTCAGAGCCATCATTATCGAGATAGAACTATTAGTGCCAGTGTTAATTGAAGACGTCTGACACCAGTATTGTTCAAAGGCGTTACTATAGTTGTATCTGCGATTACAAAGTCTCTACTACAATGAGCATTACGAAAGTAAAAACAAGTATTCGTTGACATTACAAAAGGGGCAACGAGTGTTCGTTGATATCACAAAAATGCCACAGGGAATGAAACGACCACGCCTGGAATTTGAATGTAATAAAGCAGTCCTACTTTTTCTCATATAACTGGTACCGTTACACACACATCCAGATTGAGATTTTAGCCGACCATTCCTCAGTTTTCACGCTGTTTGCTTCTTTTTCTTCGGAGTTATCACCTTAGAAGTCTTCTATTCAGACCATCACACTATCATATCTATTCGATTCTTTATTATATTCTTAGGAGTAGATAGTTTTGATATCATCCGCTTTATATGCCGCACAATTATTTTGAAAAGAAGTAGATGTTTATCCCTTGTTTCACGTTTTGAATTGGGTTTCCGGTTCCTTCTAAAGTCGACATCAACTCCATACATCTAAAACCACTGTCTGAACCCTGACATTTTATTTCCTATATTCTCTTCTCAATAGGAGTAGATAGATTCGTCTATCGTCTGCTTCACACACCTTCCATGTCTTTTGAACAGGAGTAGGAGATTATGCCTTGTTTCCAGTTTAGGAGTGGGTTTTCGGTTCCTTCTAAAAGTCTATTCTAATTCTATAAGATAGGTTCGCCAATCGTCCGGTTCACCCTCCTTTCCGGCCTTTTGAATAGGAATAGAGGTAAGTCCTTTATATCTTGCTTAGAATTCGGTTTTCGGTTCCATATAAAGTCTACTCCAAATCTATAGATGCAACGTCTCCGCCTGAACTCTGCGCTTTTATTTACAAATGTTTTTCTCTCCTCAATAGGAGGAGATAGGTTCGCCTGTCGTCCGGTTCGCACACTTTATTCCATATTTCCTGTTTATGATTGAATTTCCGATTCCTAGTAAAGCCATTTTTATTCTCTTTCATTATCAGTTGGCAGATTTCTTGATTTGAAAAAAAAAAACTTTTTTTACTTGTAAAACTGAAATCAGTAATACAATCATCTCTCTATATAAAACAGAGGTTGTCTATGTGTCTGTCTGTGTGATACCTTTTCACTCGAGATCTATTCAACAGCTTTTGGCACATATTTTGTACAATGTAAGAAATAGGTTCTCAGAGTAAAAAAATCGATAATTAAAAAAAATCAATAATTGATAAAACCGATCAAAATTGAAAGATTCAACTTTTTTCATCCGATTTCGTTCAAACTCAGTATGTAGGTTACTTACATCATGACGAGTTCAAAGATACCACATTTTTATTTCTACTCCACTGCGTTTAGCGAAAAACGAAAAATCGGTTTCAACACAAATCGATTTCAACAAAAGTTTTGAACTAAAAACTCTATCAATTTTCAACCAATCTAATACAAAATTCACTCAATTGTAATGAACAATGCATTGCTTGTTTAACAGTCAATTAACTTGCTAATTGAGTCCACCCATATAGTGAAAACCCGCGTAAATAATGAAAAGTTTTTGTTGATCTTGCAACCAGTTTTCATCAAACGTATCAATTGTTTTATAAATGTATCCTCTTTGACATCCCTGGTAGCACACTAACAAAATGAATTTCAAAAACTCCAAAATAATTGTGGTCAAAAGTGGGTCTTCATGTTACCTGTTTTACCTCTTCATGTCCTCGGGTAACTTCGATTGAATAAATACAGAATACTGTTATATCAGTAACTGCATTAATTCAAAATATTTTTTCAATGAAAGTTCTTTAAATTAATTGAAGATGATAGACTGTGTTACATCTAAACATGATGTTGTCTTTGCTATTACTGATCGATTAGCTGGGTATGGCTGCTAGTCTACCATAAAACTGAAGCCAACTGATGTTCCTATATATACTATTCCCAAGTCTCCAGTCAATTATATGCCACATGTGATACACGCTTAGGCGATCATGTATCTTTCGATACATGACTGACGAGGCAGATTTTTTTCCTGCAGTAGGTTACCTTTTCTTTCTGCTTTAGACCAGTTGTCATCCAAGTCTATGGAACCCAGTCTGTCCTGCTATTTACCCATAAATGGGGAGAGAAGAATAAGATTCATACCTTTCCCAAGGGTATTAGCACGTAAGTGAATGTAACGGATTCGAGTGGAATTCGAACTTGGATCTCTGATTCCTCAATCCGAGCCGCTATCCATACCCGTGCCCAATTACTTTTTGTAAATTCCATTGAAAATCAGTTTCAATCTACTGTGCCTGATCGATGTTCGAATGCCTTAATATATATTTTTTTTTAAATCTCACATCTTATCATTAGCAGAAATAGTAAATTTGCGGTGTAAATGACACTCCCAACTCCTTCCGTGAATACCGCGACTGTGGCGTTCTGTTTCTTTTCATAAACGCAAACGCCCCTGTTCCATCTCCATCTTCCGTCTTTTCTCCAACATCATTTGTTTTCAAGTGGGCACCATTCAACTTATTTTATCCTGAAGTGTTTTCCTTTTTCTTCCTATATTTCCCGCCTACTTCCATTTTTTTTCTCTAAATCCATTCTATGGGTTCCTTTATAATGTTTTTTTTAACTTCTTTTTGTCGATGAGAATTTTTCTTAGAATGGTGAGTAATTTTGCGAGTGTTAAATTCCTTGTTTTAAATAGGTTCTCCAAAACTGACATTGTATATTCATTCTAGACATTAGATTTATTGTGCACACACACACACACACACACACACACATATATATATATATATATATATATATATATATATATATAAAACTACTCATATGTCAGCGCTTCAACATCAACATCTAAGCATACTCATTTAAATTTTACTAACAGAACTCAGTAACATATAAGTATTGTTTTACTGTTTTATTTTACATTGTATCTGTTTTACATTGAACACTGTCTTTATACAGCCTCGGTTTCGCCTTTAATATAAGATAAATACACACACACACACACATACACACAAGCACACACATATATATATAGAGAGAGAGATAGAAAGAGAGAGAGAGAGAGGGGGGGAGGAAGAAAGACAATTCAATTAAAAAAATAAGACTTTTGACAAAATCAATATCTGTCAAAAAACGTTTAAATTTAGGTAAACGTGCATAATACAATTTTCATTAAACGAAAATGTCGAGATATTTATGACATAAAATATTTTGAAAGCTAACCTTCCTGCTACCGTGGTGTTGTAACCTAGAAAATGGTTATCGAATGGGGAATAACCAAAACGGAGGTTGGAAATGCAATGGTAATCTTTATAACATCAACAAAATACAATACTCGCCAGCGGCGTGAAGTAGGTAAACAACTTCTAGTGGATGAATACTTATATAGCCCCACTTACAATAGTGTCCAATGTATTTATGAGTTTTGTTCATAGGTACGCTATATACCACGAGATTTTTAGCAATTAGGTATCATCAGGTAGCAATATATATATATATATATATATATATATATATATATATATATATATATATATATATGATGTCGAAGATGTTTCGCTTGATTCTTCACTAAGGCGACGACTTGATTCCTCTGCATTTGAGCCACATTGATATTAACATCGAACAGCAGCCATTCGTTGATTCTGATTCAGTCTAAAAGCCATGTCCTTGAAGCCTCGAAGACCAAACTGCAATAATACAATAATTATTTTAGGCAGCCTGTATATATTATGAAAATAAAAAAAAATAGAATTTAATGTTTATTTATCTGCGATTACATTTATTTTCTCTGGGCATTATCACCTAAACAGAGGCCTAATTTCAGTAAAGTGCCCAATATCTTACCAATACCAAACCCCTTGGAACTATACTCTTTCAAGAAGATCCTAATATCCAAGGCTCGTTTGAAAATACCACCAAAGAGGAAGAAATTTTTTACAAGATCTCCCGAAAAAGTATAATATCGCAAGCTCACATTCAATTCTACACAGTTTTAGTAACTATAGATTGTCCCAAAACTCACTGTGGGTTTTAAAAACTCTTTTTTTAGTTAACTACTTTAGATTACATTCAGTAATTTTATAAAGGATGTTTCGGAAATTAATTTCCTTTACAATATATGACTGACAAATGAAAAAAAATGTGAAATCTTTCTAAGATAAACTAAGGATAACTAATTCGAACTCAACGAGCATCTCGTCACCATTACGATATGATTTGAGATTATCCAAGTTTTGGGAGTAATGGTTCGTGAGGTTCCTTCAACGAAGTGTCATACCATGGTCCGTTGGGGACGAAAGAGTATTTGGACGAGCGAGGCAGAGTAACGAAGAAGATCCGAGTGCATCACGTCGAAGGCGTGCACAATAAATGTGGATCACTCGGACGCCACACCAAAGAATTTTTAAATGCACCAATCCCTTTCCGTACAACAAGATGCGACAACAGATCACACGAAAGAGACACGTTGTAAAAAAAGTGGGAAAATAATAATTTCTCTGGTTTCAGCATAAACTGGCCACCAAGCTCCCCCGGATCTGACAAGCCCTGAGTTCTTGATATGTGGCTTTCTGTTATACCATAATACCTATTCTATTGTAATAGACTCTCCCACAGATAATAAGTAGTAGTAGCAGTGGCCAGTTGGGCTCAGTGGTGTTGAGCGAGTCAGTCGATGTCAGACATTGAAGTATCAACCATCACAACTAGATTGCTGCATCATTAACTCTTATTTCAAGTTCCTAACTGTTTGTACGTCGAACCTAATTTAGGACGACTTATTGAAATACAAGCCTCCACTGTGAAAACTACTCTACGACACTCTCCCAAAGAAAAGCTTTATACCAACAAGGTTCAGACTCCCCAGTAATTCAAGAACAACTTTCAGAGAAGCATCAAAACACTAGAGAGGGAAAAACTGAAGGATGTGATGGAAAATGTTTTAGAAAGGGCATAGTTGTGATAAACTGTAAACAGACTCCACTTAAAATATATAATCTTTCGCATCTAGTAGAAATTTTTATCCAACACCGAGCTATATAATGGTATGGTATTGTGAATTAAAGTTAAAAAAATATTATAGTTACGAAATTTGTAAATCCCTTGGGTATTTTTGTATACGTAAGCAGTCATATTACTGGATACTTGATTATAACAGCCCAGTAAATGTCCATCAATGTAGAAAGCTATTTCCGTCTGTAATATCTGCGTAATGTAGGTTTTATTAACTGTTTCTAGTTTTGTACCATATTATTAAATATTGTGGAGCATTCGAAGATAAAGGAATAATGACTGTATATTTGTAGACATCTATCTATCACTTTTCATATATATATATATATATATATAGAGAGAGAGAGAGCAAGAGAGAGAGAGAGAGAGCAAGGGAGTGAGAATGCAGCGTTGACCACATTTTCGATAACTATAAAAACTTTATCTCCCTTAATAATTATTTCCTGTATAAATAGAATTTACTGATTATTATCCTCTATAAAGAGAGCTTATGTTTACTATATACGTCTGTACATGTATGCGTGAACGAACACATACTCACAAGCAGACGCACGCGCATATGCACACACACACATACACACACACACACACACACACACATATATATATATATATATATATATATATATATATATACGCAATTTTAGATTACAACTGTATACACGCACGATGTCTTTCCCCTCCGCCATTCATAAATCTCTTCATCTATGTTTGTAATTTTACTCACCTACACCCAACCAATAATAATGAACCGGCCTAACGCTTGTACGCCTATCAAAATTTTAAATTTAACTTTATTTTCATAAAAAGTTTCGAGTAATCAGACAGAGATCTGGTTTTTGCTAATAACATGATTTCGACCAGGCAAATACACCATCTACAAAAACATTGATAATTCCCATTTCTCTGTTTATGTCTTACTCCGCTGATGAAGGACACAGGCGTGTCCGAAAATTACGGACTTCAAACCTTTCATTCTGTGGTGCTTCATTTCTGTCATATAATTAATAATTAATATATAATAAATGTTTTTCGTACTGACTTTATATTAGTGCCCTTTCATTTGGACTTATTTTATTAACTATCCTATGCACACACACACACACATATCATGAAACAAATTGTAAAATCTGATAGATGATGCTTTCGCCAAACCTGGAGAAACCGAAGCAACGCACACCAACATCGGCACACCAACATCAGCTTTTTGACATATTGCTCATGTGCATATATAAAATTGATTGACTGATTCGTTTTAGATATATTTGCAGGTTATTTAAAGCCAGAAAAATATATTTGAGATTTTAAGATGTTTTTTGGGACCAAGACAATAAGATGTGGATTCATGCCTTCCCCAAAGGTATTTCCGCATAAGCGAATAGAAGGAACACAACAGGATTTAAAACTTGGCTCTCCGATTAACAATTCCTTGACAATATCAATTACATAATCCGTACATGCAAACTTACGGAACCTGGTATTCCCAAGCGGCCACCTACCTAGTTACTGCCCAGGCCAGACGTTGCTTAACTTCGGTGTTTCAAATTAATGTTTCATTAAAGACGACAAACAAGGTCCCAGATAGAAAATATGATATTTAATCAGGTATTTAAACCTAACATATATGTCCGCTACGTAGACGATAGTTTTATTTTAGCGAAAAAAATAGATACTCTCAAGACCTCATTTGAAAAAAAAATTATGTCACGAAATTAGTCAAAAAATAAACTCCCATTGTTTGACGTTCTCTTAGATTACAGTAACAACACATTTACTACCTCCTTGTAAAAAAAAAAACCTACTAGCAGAAACACTAGCCACCTTAATTTTAACAGTGAATGCTCACTCAGATACTAAATAGCAGTGATAATAAACTTCTACTTTTCCTTAAAGAACTCAACAATGCAAAACATACACTAGTTAACAATGTCTTTCTTAACTACTTCATCGACCACCAAATTAGACTAATAAGAGTAATAATAACGATAGTAAACACACAGTCAATATATATATATATATATATTTCCGACAAAATCATGTCAAAAATATGAATTTTCAGGTAGAAATATCCTAAATATTACACTACACCAATTGACCCGAACAAAAAAATTAACGGAAATTAATTTAATTTTTTGGTTCGGGTCAATTGGGGTAGTGTATCTACTACAAAAAATTTAAAACAGCTAAACTTATCCTCAAAAATAACAACACACCCGCAAAATCAAACTTACAAGCAATGAACATTATTATTTCAAAAAACTCTAAAGAAAATCTGTTCCTGATCAAACCGAATTCATAAATAATTATACCGGTCAAACTACTACATACCTATCCAGACGCCTTACGTTACACCTATCCGACAATAGCTCCATCAGAATCCATTTAAACACACACACAAACTTACCTAATACTACATATGAAACATATTAGGAGAAAATACAAACATAACAACCTGATCCAGATGTAAAAAAGATAAAAAAAAATAATGTAAGACTGAATAATAAAAAGAAATAATAGCCCAAAATTCAAAATTATTAACTACGAACACAGCCACAATGTGCTAACTGTGTTTGGAAAATAAAACATCCTTATAACACTAGAAAAATACACACAACCCATACATCCAGTTAAAAAGGCAAAATAAAATCATCCTTGATAATGGCTAAAATATAGACAAAATGGCTCGGAATTACAGAACATTTGGAGAGTTTCTACAAACTCTGTGCCCATAAAAGAAAACAGTTGTCCGAACATAAGTAAAATTAAATAAAAAGCTCAATCGCAGTATCTTGTCTGTCGTCTTTAACGAAACATGCATAAATGAAGTATATATATATATATATATATATATATATATATATATATATATATACATATATATATATATAAAGAGAGATAAAGAGTGCTTTGTGTATATATGTATGATTTAAATCATATTTTGTCTAAAAATGAAAAAGTAGCACATGTAGATATATGTACATATGCATATATATATATATATATATGTGTGTGTGTGTTTGCATATATAAATGTTGTGGGCACACACGAAGGACTATATACATATATATATATATATATATATATATATATATATATATATATATATATATATATATATATATATAGAGAGAGAGAGAGAGAGAAAGAGAGAGCGCTTAGTGTATATATGTGTGACTGAAACCATATTTTGTCTAAAATGAAATATTGCACATACAGGTATATGTACACACACACACATATATATATGTGTGTGTGTGTGTGTGCGTAACCTTGTGCATATGTGAGCGATTTCAATTATATTTGTCTAAAAATAAAAACATAACATATATGTATACACACACACACACACACACACACACATATATATATATATATATATATATATATATATATATATATATATATATATATATATATATATGTGCATATATAAGTCATAATGACAGACCTGAAAGACTATATATATATATATATATATATATTAATGTCTACTGGTGTGATTTAAATCTTATTTTGAATAAAAAATAAAACACCATAATTCAAGATTGAAGGTCGATAATCATTTTTCTGCGTCATTCTTTGCTATATATAATAAAGCCTCATCTATCTATCTATCTCGAGATATATATATATATATATATATATATATATATATATATATATATGTGTGTGTGTGCGTGTGTGCGTGTGATTGCATGTGTGTGTAAAATATATATATATATATATGTGTGCCTCTGTGTGAGTTGATTTACACACACACACACATGTATTTTTAAATATTTTTGTAACGTCGATTTAATTTTTAAAGTGCCTATTCACTCAATTATTATTAAGGAAAAATTATTTTTGTTTTCCTGAAAAAATAAGAAAGACAAAATAACTAGATTTATTAAGAAGTTTAATCTTTAACAATGATCAAAGCAAGCCAATGAAAAACACCGGAACATTTTTTTTTTTTTTTTTTTTTTTTCGCCGAGTTCTCATTCAGATGCAAACCGTGATCCTTTAATATATTTTTTCTTTTGCCTCGCAGTATTTCACATTTTCCTCTTTTCTTTGGTGTCGTAGAAGAATCAGACACTTGGAGCGGTTTTTTAAAACGATCATTGTGAAGAATATAAATCCGACAAGTTTGTCGAAAACACCGGCTTAACAATATACGTCACGGAAATAACATGTTTGCATCGAACTAGGCATACGCTGAGAACATCTGCTTTGGAATAGATGTTAGCAAGCATTTCTTTAAATTTCTTTTCACAGATGCTTCACCTTTTGGATGCTTGCAATATAAACGAGTACGAAACAGATTTAGGCAATTGCTTTTTGTTATAGAAATTTATAAAACGTAACTTAGATGTGGCACATAGCCGCAAGTATAGAGCCTCCCGTGAATGCTGAACTCACTACTCAGTCGTAAGTGATTTAACAAGACAAGCTTGCTAACAATGACACCACGTCGGAGTAAACAAAATGATTTTCTAACCTTAGCTTTGATGTGGCACAAGGACAAACGTATAGGGTACCCATTGAGGCGTATCTGTCTATATTTCTGCGATGAGGTATTGCTACTATTTATACTATTTTCATTGTCCGGACTGTTTTCCTCATCTTTGTTCACCTCTGTTGAGGCCAGGTATTGAACTCACAACTATTTCGGTCAAGCCGTTGGATTGCTTCAACCAACGTTTTTTTTTTTATCCACAAAACGTGACATGTTTCTTCTGGATATCTCAGTTTTGTCGCTTTAGTAGCTACTAAAGAGATAAAACTGAGATATTCGGGAGAGGCATGGCACGTGGAACAAGAAGTATCTACTCCGGTGAAGGAAATAAAGGGTTCGTTTCGACATTCTAGTCACCTGAAGATTGCCTGAGTGTACCTTTATCACCATGGTTGTTCCTGATTTTTTTTTTTTAAAGATGAATTCAAGGTTTTCTATTGATACGCTTTGGTAGCTCATGGGGAACGTTTCTAGTCAGTATTTAATGGCCTCTGGGACGTTGCTATATAGGTTAACATTCATTGAGACTATGTAAGTATTATAGTTTGCCTCGTTTGGTAGATTGTTGAGGTTTTAATAGAATGTCTAGGAAATATAGTTGGCGTGTCTCGCAAATAGGGCCTGCTATTATAGGCATTAGTTTTAGATCAGTTGGTGTGGGTATATTCACACAATCGTTTTTTGTTATATTGCATGTTTCGTTGATGAGTTTCTAATCACATTCCTTAGAAGTTAGACAACATCGGCATGGATGTATTAAATTGGTGAATTTTTTCATAATTTTATGAGGCTGTTATTTTCTGGCTTCTTCATAGTATATATCGTCCTGTAGCATATTTTGTATTATGCTTGTGTATTGTTTTGTATCCATAAAAACAGCTACGCCTCCTTTATCAGCTTCTTTCATAATATTTTTGTCCAATTTTAGATCGTTTAATTGATTCTATTGTTGTCTGGTGAAGTCAAAATTTTGGTGGGAAGTGCATTTCCAATTTCTTAAATGAGAAGCTCGATATGTAATTACAGAATTCATCAAGGGCTGCATTTTTGCTTTTTGGGAATTGTTAATTTTTTTTCTAGCGATTTATCATTGTTTTTGTTGTGGTGTCCATTCTCTAAAGAGTCGATGTTGGACTCTTCCGCCTACTATAAAATTAGTAGGAGAGAAGACCTTGTGGGAGCAATCGGATCTGGGTTAACCGACGCACACTCACTTCTCGCGTAATACTCTTCTGCTGTACTTACTGTTTAATGTATGATATATCTGTAACACTTATTTTGTTATTTCTTTAAACATTTACTTGGGTCACAATAGTTTTCTTCTTCAAAAATTAGTCTGCTACATTTAGTCATCTACAGAATTCTGGAACATCATCTTTCATATATGCTACATTTGTTTTTTGGTGTAAATTTTAACACTTTACTTAGGATGTCTTTGTGTGTGTGATTTTTGTGAAAGGTTGTGGAAAATCCCGTGTTCATGTACAACTGATTTCTCTCTACAAACGCTTATTAAGGATGGATTCGTCTATATTAGTTCTACTGTCTTTTTTTTTTTTGTTGTATCTGTGATTATTGTGTATTTCTGTATTGTATTTGTTCTGTTTCTGGTACGTGTTGATTTTGTTTCAGTCTAGAGTTAGTTCTGTAGTTCTGATATTGTTGCCTGTTTTCTTTGCAGTTCTAGTTTCTATTTGTTGTTCTGTTGCTATATGTTTTTTCTTTGTGATTGTTTATTCTGGAGCGGTATTGGCTTTGTCTGGAATTCTTTATCTACATCCGAAGTTTGGCTGTGTTATCTCCCTTTGTTGGTCTATTTATGCGTTGAAAAGATGGTGGTTGTCTTGGAGATTTTCTGATTCGCCTTTTCTCAAATGTTTGAGCTGAATTTTCGCCTATAGTGTGATTTCGTTTGATGACTTAAATATTGGGGTAACGTTGTGTCGGCGTTGATTTTCATTTGATTGTTGTTTTCTTTTTGAAAAAAAAAATCGATTTTTGTCGCTGTATTCTATTTTAAATTGTTCGTCAAAGTTTGAGAACCGTTTTTTTTTTGTTTTTCTCTCCCATCTCCGTAGTCAGATTAGTTTCTCGTGTTACGTTCTTCTTTCTATTGGTTATAAATATCGTCTATTTCATTATTTCGGTTCGTTAAGCATTTTTCGATTGATAGATTTTGTCGTACATCTCTTTGTGACTCTGGTTCCTAATTGATCGGTCTTAATTATACTTTCCGTGGTAATAACAATGGCGTTGAGCTTATCCAGCGTCAGTATGTGTTTTTTCTGTGGTTGATGTTTTTGTTCCATATATTGTATATTTAGTTGTTTTTATTTAAAGGACATTACCTCTGGGGTTATATTCAGATAATTCTTTCAGTGATGGTTTATCTTCGATTTGTTTTGTTTGAATTATAGTTTCTCTGGTTTTACATAGATTGTTTTTTCTATGTCGGTTTTCATTTGACTGTTGTATGTTTTTCTGAACTTTCATAAAATCTTTCCAATTTGTCCGTTAGAGTAGATAATTCTAGGTGTCATTTTACGTTATTTGTGCAGTACTTGATAGGTAAAAAATGTCTAATTGCTAGAAAAGTCTTTACAAAAACTTGTTGTATTGAGAAAAAAAGATGAGGAAAAACACCTAATGTTTACATGTATTAAAATGTAATATTTATAATACATATATGTATACCCACACTCACATATCTATATATTATAATAGATGTATTTTATCTATCTATCTATCTATCTATATATATATATATATATATATATATATATATATATGTATTTTATATATATATATATATATGTGTGTGTGTGTAACCCGTTAAAGATTTGTAGAAAAATGCTATACATTCAAGTAATAGATTTAAGTGGTATCACTAAAATCCCCAATTAGGTACTAAGGTCGGCTCACACAAACATTGATTCACTTTTATGCACAAGACGTCTCCGATTTGAATTTCCATATTCGCATATATTAACCAATCAGCGACGTTATTGGAAACGCACTGAAGGCCTTGGAAAACCAAGCGACTATTTTTATCGTCGAGACTTGCAGGATCACTCCAGAAAATGACAATATTTTCCCTCCTCAAAATTGATATTTAAATTTTGGAAAAAAATATTTATTGACCAATATTTGTTAACGCCTAGCTGGGAATACTGAGAAGAGATGAATTCCTATTTTCACGTAGACTTCTGCGAGAGCGAACGCAAACCACCTCGGTGGGAATTTGAATTCAGCACACCAATAACTACTATTCCCGTCACCGATAAGGGATGCGATACGCGCGCATCAATAGCCTTACATTTAGAATGCTGTTTTTCATTCATAATAGCGTTCGTCGAGGTTTCAAAGACTCGTATTGATCTACTTTCTTGATGGTTAATAAGTCTTTAATTTAGTCAAATTTAAAAATGTACAATAAAAATCTTCAACAGTCGCCTATTTCTGGATAAATGAATAAAACGGATATTTTTCTATAGTTTCAGCTTGAGCTCTTTGTTAAAACCCAAAAAAGAACCATCAATATTATTGGTCCTGATCTGGCAGCTCGGCTTCAGTCACTTTCCCCATCGACGTAAGGTTGTATCTCTGTGCCTTCTCTATTAATATTTTTATTGTAATTGTTCGGGTGAGCTCCTCGCTATGGTACCTTGTTTTTTTTTGGTTTTGTTTTTTTAAATTTAAGCGCAGTACTATACTGGTGCCGAGATCTCATCTATTTACTGTTGAGTTGGCAGGATATAGTTTCTATTCTCGCACATCACGCTTGTGGAACTCACTTCCGGCTCCATGATTGACAGCCAATATTAATCTGTAAAATATCAAATGCAATGTCAATCGCTATCTACTGTCTTCCTGATGACTCTTTTCTCTTACCGCTCTTTATTAATGTTTCTGTTACTAATTCTTCACATCCTGTAACCCAATATGATGTCTTATTGTCGTTAGTGCCTTGCATGGGGTGATACCGACTTAAAAAAAAGAAAAAAAAGATTAAAACTCAGATATTCTTAAAGAATATATTAAACCAGGTTGTTATATTGTGCCTCCATTTATGGTGGTGTATAAAAGTGTAAACGAAGAGGCGGACTAAGAGAAAAATAAGAGTCTTTAACATCATTGCTGTCTTTATTTCCTATTTTGTTAGTATTTGTGTCATTCAATTGCGTTTTATAATTGCTTCTGTCAATTTACAGAACAACGGATGTTAGAGACGTGATTTACGACAAATATCACCAGAATTTTCCTTGAGCAAAAAACAAAGTCAATTATAAATAACATGTGTAACACATGTTCAGCATCGAATGATTAATTTGTGTGTGTTGCCTCAGTGTGCAGTCTAGAGAACAAGAGACAGCATGTCTCCATAATAATTCACCGTTTTCCGCCGATTTTAATAATGATGCTGTCAACCTCGTTTTGATTATTGTATAGTTTTCCTATGCTTAGAGCGTCAATGGAGACTCCATAGTTTCTTTTTTGTTTTCTTTTGTTTTGTTTTTTGAACGCTTAAATAACAGGTGGTTTTCACTCACATGGCTGATGATTACTTTATCCTGTCAAGACTTTCATTATAGTAACGTTGTTATCATGTAAAATGCATAGACTGTCTCGATTCTTTTCTTCCACCAGTTTAAACCCTTAGAGCTAGGACACTCCACGGGATCGAATCACTCTCATTTCTTCTCTGTTCAAAATGTAAGAAATTCCTCCCCAGATTTCATCATCTTGAATAAAAAACACATTTGTAATTAATCAATAAATAACAACTGTATTGACTTATTTACACGCCTAACTATTTTACTCTGACCTGTTGGTGATGAATTATTTTCCCGCAGTGCAACCTCTTCCCTATAGATATAACTTTACAAGCCTCTCGTTACTCAGTCGCTAACTCCATGACAAATAGCATTTGCATTGACAGTACATATACTAAAATTGGATACAGAGAAGATTATCATGTCCCCTGCACAAAGATGACGAGAAAATTCAGAAGCGTTGCCTAATTTTACAAAATATGAATGCACTTTCTTAGCCCCTATAAGACATAAGTATTATAAAGGAAAACAACATGAGAAAAGTATTTGAAAATACTGAAACCGTCAACAATCTGCTATATTGAAGACTAATACCGTCCTGGGTATGACGATAAACTACATCCGCGTCCTGGGTAAGACGATAAACTACGTCCGCGTCCTGGGTAAGACGATAAATTACGTCCAACAGCAAGGCCTCTGATCAGGAGGTTTAGAATAGCGTGGAAGCACCTCTTAATCGCCGGTGTTCCCAGATCCAACATCATCCGGGGTGGTAGCAGCTGTTAGGGTCCCAGCTATGGGTAAATAGTTAACCTCCAAACTGGGGTTAAACATTTGAAAATGTAAAAATAGGTTTTAATAACAAATACTTTATAAAAAAAATGTTACCAGCCATAAATTTTTGAAGAAAAATTATTGTCAGCAATACATTATTACCAGCAATACATTTTTGAAAAAAACTATCATTTAAAAAAAAAAAAAAAGAAAAATTATCAGCAATACACTTTTGGAAAAAATATCAGCTATGCATTTAAAAAAAAATACCAGCTATACGTTTTTGGGGAAAAATAACAGCAATAACATCTTGTCGGTATTAAATAACCCACAGAAAACAAAACGAAACGAACCAAGCCTTAAGGAATAATAGATTCATATCAAAAACTATAATAACTGCAACAGATCATCTACAAAATATATAAGTACATGACAATAAGTTATGGACAAAAATATTCTTAGTTGAAGTCATAAAATTGCGTACACAATATTTAGATTTCGGTATTAAATTAGATTTTGGCATATCAACACCCATAGTAACGTTGTTATTTAAAAGGTAAAATTATCTCCATTCTTTACTTCCACCAGTAAAAACCTTTACGGCTAGGACACTCCACAGAGTCGAATCACTCTTATTTCTTCTGTGTTCAAAACGAGAAGAAATTCCTCCTCAGACTCCTTCATCATCTTGAATTAAAAAATGGTAATTAATAACAAATAACAATTACATCCACTTATTTGCACGCCTTTTTCTCTGCAACTTTAATCTTCAAAAATTTAAATTCAATGTCAATCGCTATCTACTGTTCTGATTACTCTTCCCGCTCATTAATAATATGTCTGTTCCTAATTCTTCCACACCCTGTGACCCCTTGATACCGATAATAAAAAAAACAACATGGAGCAGCAAAAGAGTAGGACCTAGTTGACAAACTAGCAACACGTTTAAATTCATGTATTCGAGGCACCAGGGAAAAAAAGCTCAGCAGTACAAGACACTGGCCCAACTTTCCTTGAGGTCGATGCAGCTATTGATTCGACAAGATCACTACATTAAAAGTCAGGGGAAAAGAAGCCCAAAAAAGGCGCTGTGTATTGCTCTCCTGGAGTCTAGCGTCAGCCATGCTGATGGCAGGTAGAAAAGATTCCCTGTGGTGATTAAATGAAAGTAGTTTTGTTTTGGAGGTTTTAAAATGTCTTACCAGTAATTGGCGGTTCTTTTTCAAGAGCTGCTGCCAGGTTGACTTTGTCGGATCTGACGAATTTGCTATTTAGATAGGAGTAAATGGAAGAGTCATAACTACTTGGGACCTGTTAACATCGGGGAGATCAGCTGATGAAGATCAGAGATTCCTCACACCCCGAAATGATTCGAGTTCTTCATATCCTGGGAAATAAATTATCGTTATGTCTTTCTTAATGTCCGCCATCCCAATATTTTACAGAGTTTTGTTCATTGTTGTCAATCTGTAATTATTAATAATGTCGAATATTATATTTACGTCCTTCATGCTTGAGTGAGAACTTTAATGAACATTATATATATATATATTGTCATTTTATATAAATACAAGAAAACAGTTTAATATGTTTTAACAGTAAAATAACTCATACAGTGCTGTTCGATAAAAGTGACTCACCTGATTTTTTTTTACTTAAACATTTTTCGCCTATTATTTTTGGGTCAAACTAATTCTTAATCTTACTCATATAAAGACCCCTTCCGACCACCTAGTAAAAAAGTTTATTCACCCTAAGGAATTCTATTGATAATTATAAATTTGAATATAAATGAGATTTAGGGTAAAAATCTATGCAAAAAAACAAAACAAAAAGTGACTCACTTATTTCCTGCAACTAGTAATCAATAGAAACATAACCGAACAGCTTTAAATAAAGAATAATAGAGGTATAATTTATTTATAATAGGTAATATAGTTCAAAATATTTAATAATCTATGGGTTCTCATTTATTTTGAACAACCTTTTCAACCCTTTTTGGCATTGACTTGATTAGGTTCCGGATAAATTTATTCTCCAAGCATTGAATTCCATTCGGATATGAAATTCACACTCAAATCCTCTTTGTTGCTCAACTGATTTCTCGAGAGCCTGTAATTTATAACGATCCATAAGTTTTCTATGGGGTTGAGGTCAGGAGATTGTGGCGGCCATGTCTTAACACTCACTTACTTCTCATCAAAGTATTCCTTCATCAATTTTGATTTGCGACAGGGAACATTATCCTGCATAAAAATGAGCTTGTTGGTGTCGATTTTCACCCTTTCAACAGAAGGGAGCAGGCAAGACTCTAAAATTCTCTTGTACTGCTCGCTCCTGAGGGTCTTTTCAATAGGTTTTAAGAAAACAGTTCCATGAAAAGAAAAGCATCCCCAGAACATTATACTGAAGAGATGCTTGTCAGTTCTTACTGCTAAATTCAAAGAGCTTTCAAAGCTTCTTCTTCGGATTTTAGATCGATTATCCTTTGAATTTATCTCAACTTTCGTTTCATCGGAGAAGAGAACATTTAGCAAAAAAATCAGGTGAGTCACTTTTATCGAACAGCACTGTATTTCAATATATTACAAGATAAAGAGTTTAAATTTTCAATGCGTGTGAGTCTGGAATTAAAGTTAAAAATGGCGACCGTCTTCTCAGCCTGACATCTGCCCACTGGTTAATTAATACTGACGAGCCTCCAATAAAAGGAGCCTAAATGCGTACATCATTAATCAGCAGCCCAATGACAATGAAACATTTATTTTACACAACTAACATTTAATTTTCAACATAAATCTTCTTGATTAAGTATTATGATATTCAACATTATCTTGATAAAGTGTGGTGTGAAAACATTAACCTTTCAAATCAAACATCAGTTAATAAGTACGATGCAGGTTGAGATCTGATTGATGCATCATCTTACATATTTGGATAGATAAAATTTAACTTTCTCTTTCTAAATCCAAGCGTCCATTTTATTTCAGTTTTATGTGAAACTTCCTGTTTGCTCACACTGAAGAATCCCACATCTGTTGCCACATGTCTCTTATTCATCTGTGAATCCAGCAGTCAATGACTTGCATGAGGATCGCCATTACATAAGATTTCTGTTTTCTTTCTTTTTCTCCTAATTTATAATACTTTCTTTTGAAAGACATAATGCACTTTTTAAATTCGTCTTCGGAGTTCAGCCTTCATTTTACATCGTCTTTTAAAACACATACCAGTTAAATTAATGTATTTGCTTGATTTTTATGTTTTAATTCGTAGCTCGATTCTTTTGCGGTTTTTTCTTAATAACGACTATAGCTTCTGTCTTCTCACAATTGATAGATCATTCATTATTCCTGTTTCCTTTTTGTATTGTCTGTAGGATTTTTTTTCCAATAGAGATAATGGACTTATCTAAATCAGCAGTTTTAGCCAAGGTTTTCCTTCCTGGTACTTTCCAACCTTTGCCTATAATCTGTGAACGCTTCCTTATGATAAAAGTAACCACCGACAATACTTTGCATGAATTCTTCGGTCTCAATCGTTATACTGTTGGAATAATGAAATGCCACCGACAAATTCTACGCCAACAGTTTCTTTTCTCGTAATTCCCACCTAGGGAACCTAGTTTACATTCTTGAAAAAATTTAAAGGCAACGCCAATGACTATCTTCTGTATTTTTTAATCTAGTTCATCTTTTGTGCTTTCCTCAATCTTACCTACACTCAGTCTTCACATTCAATTTCACTTTCTGTGACCCCCTACTTAATAGTGGGATTTCTACCTTGCTTAGGATAAAACGATTAAAAAAATAGTACAACAGAAAATGATATTTGAAAAAGAATTTGCTGCGCCAGAGGTAGTTACGGCAACGAGCTCTGTCGTTGCTTAAAAAGGCTGAGAAACAGTACTGAAAAACGTCACGTTTTTGTCATTTATAGAGCGTCGTTTGCTCTGGGTCTTCGGAAATTATCTAGCTTTTTACAATTATACTCCAGTATATTTTCATCGTTGAGTAAGATCTTATTCCAAATATCAATATCCAAAGTTAATAATTTTTATCAAAATAATATGGCCTTCAATTTTTTTTTTTAATTGAATGGTGCCTTCTAGGCTAAAAAAATGTACACTTTCAGTCCACATGTTTGAAAGATTCTCTTAGCGGTCATCTGTTTAGGTATGAGTTATCAGACCATTCCATGATACAAATTGCGAGGGTGACGACATTAGGGTTGCGGTCGATTTGAAATGCTTATATGATAAAAATATAATTTTAAGGCATGATGTATTTATGAGTCCTCGATATCCCGGATAGAGCGTAAGTAAATGAAAAAATGGACATTGGGATCTACACAGGGAGTCAGTCTGTTTCATGCTTAAACGCAATCGCCAGGCTATATATATATATATATATATATATATATATATATATATATATATATCACATAAACGTTACTTTTAGTGGATATTCGTATTTGTGTAGGTGCGCGTTTTATTTAGAAAACAAATGATGTTTAAGCAATAAAATCTATCGGATTAATAAAAAAATCTATACACTTTCTTTATTTCTTTACACACACACATATATATATACACACACACACACATATATATATATATATATATATATATATAGTGCATATTTGAGCAAACTTTCTTTCAAACACATTTTCGTTGGATATGAAAGACAATAAAAAAATTTTTATTGAGTTTTTCCTATATTCTTAAATCGTTCCATTTGAGGAGTTAAGGAGGTGTAACATTTTTCCGTCTTGTC
This sequence comes from Acanthosepion pharaonis, assembly GCA_903632075.3. Taxonomy (NCBI): domain Eukaryota; kingdom Metazoa; phylum Mollusca; class Cephalopoda; order Sepiida; family Sepiidae; genus Acanthosepion; species Acanthosepion pharaonis. Next base: position 2,250,892 of record CAHIKZ030000058.1, read on the forward strand.
TATTGTTCCAAGCGCTTTCAGCCATTTTACACACACAGACACGCACACGCACGTATATATATATATATATATATATATATATATATATATATATATATATATATATATCCTTAGAGAAAATTGTCGTCGATCATATTTATTCTTTATAAAATAAAAAATATATTTATTACAATAATCTTCTATCTAGGCTTCTTCAGGGTAGTGCAATGTTTTAGAACCTGATCTCGTTGACCGTAAATATCAAACTAGATTCTATCTTCATGTTGCTTTGTGTCTGTGTTAAAGAGAACTGGGGAAAATATCAACAGACTTTAGTCCGAATCGGAACTAAATCTTACCTGAATAGCATACAATTTTCGAACTTTTCGCGCCATTACATCAGACCATTTCACCCAAAACATAACTTGCTTCTGCAATCTGCATTCTTTACGTGTTGCTTTGGTAAGAATGGTGTACCACTCCGGAACATTCTTAAGGTTTGGAGAACAGATTCCCACAAGGATACTTCCAATGACACTACAATATTAGATTCTTCATGTCTAAAATCAATCTTTATATATTCGCTATTCCGTCTTAATAATCACTTTTCCCGTTTATGTTGATATCACAAACCCCATTCAGTAGTCTTCCAATTTGAGTGGCTCTTCGTCTTTCTATTGGTTGAAAATTATTTGATTGTTGTTACTGAATTTCAGGTGAAAATACCATAATAATAAATGTAGATCTTTTTTATTACTTCACCTCAAATATTGTAAAGGTACTTATCGAAAATATTAATTCAACCTAAGTAATTATAAATTTCAAATCAAAGATTGTTTTTTTCATTTTTGCTAAAAATTTTGGAACTCTTTTTTTTACAATGATACATTTTAAATCAATTATTTTTATCATGCCTTTATAACAACTCCTACCCTCAAAATAAAATTTAAAAAAATGATCAGATATAAGGGAATTATTCACGTTTCTTAAGTTCGGATGATATTAGATATTTTCTTATAATGATCTTTTTACAATTTGAAAAAATAAAGAAGAAAATATCTGTTTCGTTTGTTTATCGGTGTGAGCGCGAACGTAAATCCCACACTTAGAGTAGCGGAACCGCATCGTTTATATTTGGGGGAGATAGTAAAGTACAAGCCAACCGGAGCACAATCTAAAAGCCTAGCTGTAGGAGAATTTGGTGTGAATTTTACTAAATCTAAATTCTTTATGTTTTGGGGTAAATTAATATTTTTGATTGAATTAAGAGAAAAAAAATCTATATATGGTAATCACGTTGATTTTTCCTTTTTACTCGGAGTGTAAGGCTCACCAAATCGTTTTAATATTTTTTTTGTTTTGTTTTGTTTTTTTTTTACGTTAAATGTTTTCTCTGTTAAAATAAGCTGCTTTTATTCTCTGATATTTCATTCAATAATTAATTTTTTGACATCCTATCATCCAGTTTGCCGATCATTTATATTAATAACTTTTAGGCGCCACACTATGGGTCGATCTACTCGACTCATACACGCGTGCATACGGCAAAACCTTACTCAAATAAAGAGAAGACAAAAGAGAACAAATGCGCACAAAGAGATGGGGAACTATTCAAATAGAGAAACTATCGTGATCGGCGTCCGAGGCCAAGTGCAAAAAGCAGGCCATTGATTGCTGACTTTCAAAGGAGACTGGCCTGCCCAACATGGAAGATTGGAAGAAGAAGATTTTATCATCTTTTTTCTAGTCCTCTCTTAGAAAAAAAAAGAAGCTCAACGCACGCATACACACAGGTAGCAACCAAGAGAAAGAAATGCGCACAGACAGGTGAAAATCAACTCGAAAATACGCAAATATAAACTCAACCAGGCAAGTGCATACTTTTATGTTTGTCCTTATTTTTTTTTTTACGGTGGCTGGGGAATCAAATTATAAAACGAAACAGCTTTGAAATAAGTTGCAAATTAGTTATCGGAGGGTGAAATCGGAATGTGATTCTTCGGCATTTTTGTTTCCTCTTCTTTTTTTTTCATTAAGATCAATGATGCCAAACAGACGAGGGATATGGTGTCGGGGACAAAGCCGTAATGTTATTCGGTAGGCAATAAAAGCACTTCGCTTCGTCCGGGCGAAACGATGAGCCATGAATGGACGCGCGGCTGGAAAAATGGATCCTAAAAATGGGGATAAAAGATGCATGCCTGATTGGACGGCAGCTTATTATAGAGACGAGGGCGTTTGATTAATTTCAGATATGAGTCAGGCGTGGTAGAAAGTATTTCGGATACAAAAGGAAGGGCAAAAAAAGAGAGAAAAATATGAAGGACTGAAGGAAAAAGAATGAAAAATCATAAGTTATAAGGCTGGAGGAAAAATAGAAAGAAGAGGAAAAATTAAAAAGAAGGAAAGAAAGAACAACAGAAAAGAAGGAAATATATATAGGAAGGAAAGAAGGAAGGAAGGAAAAGAAAGAAAATAGCAATGTAGGAAGTGATGAAGGAAAATAGAAATAAGGAAAGTAAAAGAATAAAAAAAAGAAAGAAAGAAAGAGAAAGAAAGAAAGGAAGGAAGGAAGGAAAGAAAAAAGAAAGAAAAATAAAAGGAGAATATATAAAACAAGGAAGGAAAGAACAACAGGAAAGAAAAAACATGAAAGAAGAAAGAAAGAAAGAAAGAAAGAAAGAAAGAAAGAAAGAAAGAAAGAAAGAAAGAAAGAAAAAAAAAGAAAGAAGAACATAGCAGGTAGGGCGGTTTAAGGAAAACGAAAAAGAAAGAAAGAAAGAAAGAAAAGAAGACACAAACATAAATGAAGGGTGGAAAGAAGGCAGGAAAAAAAAAAGAAAAATCACAAATAGTTAAGCTGGAGGCAAAATAGAAAGAAGGAGAAAACTAAAAAGAAGAAAAAACAACAGGAAAGAAAGAAAGAAATAAAGAAAAAAGAAAAGAAAGAAAGAAAGAAAGAAAGAAAGAAAGAAAGAAAAAAAAAGAAAGAAGAACATAGCAGGTAGGGCGGTTTAAGGAAAACGAAAAAGAAAGAAAGAAAGAAAGAAAAGAAGACACAAACATAAATGAAGGGTGGAAAGAAGGCAGGAAAAAAAAAGAAAAATCACAAATAGTTAAGCTGGAGGCAAAATAGAAAGAAGGAGAAAACTAAAAAGAAGAAAAAACAACAGGAAAGAAAGAAAGAAATAAATAAAGAAAGAAAGAAAGAAAGAAAGAAAGAAAGAAAGAAAGAAAGAAAAATCACAAGTAAGGTATGCTGGAGGGAAAATAGAAAGAAGGAGAAAACTAAAAAGAAGAAAAAAACAGGAAAGAAAGAAAGAACGAAAGAAAGAAAGAAAGAAAGAAAGAAAGAAAGAAAGAAAAATCACAAGTAAGGTATGCTGGAGGGAAAATAGAAAGAAGGAGAAAACTAAAAAGAAGAAAAAACAACAGGAAAGAAAGAAAGAAAGAAAGAAAGAAAGAAAGAAAGAAAGAAAGAAAGAAAGAAAGAAAGAAAGAAAAATCACAAGTAAGGTATGCTGGAGGGAAAATAGAAACTAGGAAAAAAATGAAAAGAAAAAAGAAAGAAAAAAAGAAAGAATAGCAAGAAAAATAGTATGAAAGAAGGAAAAAACGAACGAACGCGAGAAATAAACAGAGTAGAGATATAGAAAAGAAGGAAGTAACATGACAGAAAGATCTCAAGTATGAATTTGGGAGGGGGAAGAAAAAATGAGAGATGATGAAAAGAATGAACGAAAGTAGAAACTACAGATGAATAGAAAGAAAGAATAAATATATGGAATAAAATAAAGAATGAAGATATATGAGAAGAAAAGAAAAAAAAATAACAGGACAGAGAGAAACGAAAGGGAAAATGTCACAGTAAGGAAGAGAAGAAGATGATAAGAAGGAAGGACATCAGAAGTGAAAGAGATAAAATAAAAAAGAATGAAAGAAGAATATGTCGAAAGAAAGAACGAAACGAAAAGAAGTGACGATAAAAGAAAAGAGAGAAAGAAAAAGAATACATTGAAGAAGGAAGGAAGAAAAGGGAAGACGGGATAGAAGTGATAGTGGAAGAAAGACTGATGTAAGATAGGAAGAAGAAAGAACGAAAATAGAAGGAATGAAGCAAAGATGGAAAAGAATGAAATAGAAAAGAAGAAGAAAAAAAAACAAAGGTGATGAAAGAAAGAAGAATTAATCATGGTGACAAAACTCGGCGCAGGAAAACAAAAACAAAAGATGTAAACACTTTTGGCGTCACTTAAAGACATCTAGAAATATCAAAAACAGATTCTCCAAAGAATTAAGGTATATATAGAAATATAAGGGAAAATGAAAAAAAGAAATATAGAAATATAAAGGATAATAAAATTAGTGTGTGAACGAAAACAATGTAAAATGATGAAGAATACATGACGAAATAAAACGGAAAATAGATTAAATTATGAATGAAAATTAAATCTATGGCTGTAAGCCGACAGAATTCGACTAAATAGAAAGGAAATAGACGGGATAATATGAATGATGTAAAAAAAGGATAAATAAATGTAAAACGAAACAATGTAAAACGAAACAATGAAATATTAAATGAGTAATAATAATTATTATTGAATAAAATTAATATTGAATGAATGAAGTACGAACAAGAAATAAGAATAAATATGAAATCAATTAGAAAATGGAAGAAGGAATAAAAATGCAAAAGAATGAAAGAATAAAGAATGAAAGAATAAAGAATCAAAGAACGTCAAAGATTATATGTGTGAAATAAAGAAAGCCTAAAATGAAGAAGAGACTCGTGTAATAAATAAATGAATAGTAGAAAGATAATAAGGGGCATCCATACTGAATAAACGTAGGAAACAAAAGAAAGAAAGAAAGAAAGAAAGAAAGAAAGAAAGAAAGAAGGAAAGAAAGAAAATAAGAAAGCAAGGAATGAAGAAAAAAGGAAAGAAGGAAAGAAAAAAAGAAAGAAAGAAGGAAGGAAAGAAAGAAAGAAAGAAAGAAAGAAGGAAAGAAAGACAGAATGAAAGAAAGAAAGAAAGAAATAAAAGAAAGAAAGAAAGAAAATAAGAAAGGAAGGAATGAAGAAAGAAAGAAAGAAAGAAAGAAAGAAGGAAAGAAAGAAAGAAAGAAGGAAGGAAAGAAAGAAAGAAAGAAAATAAGAAAGGAAGGAATGAAGAAAGAAAGAAAGAAAGAAGGAAAGAAAGAAAGAAAGAAAGAAAGAAGGAAAGAAAGAAAGAAAGAAAGAAGGAAAGAAAGAAAGAAAGAAAATAAGAAAAGAAAGAAAGAAGGAAAGAAAGAAAGAAAGAAAGAAGGAAAGAAAGAAAGAAAGAAAGAAAATAAGAAAGGAAGGAATGAAGAAAGGAAGAAAGAAAGAAAGAAGGAAAGAAAGAAATAAAGAAAGAAGAAAAGAAAGAAAGAAAGAAAGAAAATAAGAAAGGAAGGAATGAAGAAATAAATAAATAAATAAATAAATAAATAAAGGAGGGCGAACAGACAATGGGGGGAAGAAAAAATACATAAATGCAAAAAAAAAAACAGATTTATAAGATTTCTATTAATAAAAGAAAGAAGAAGAAAAGGAAAACTGTCAAAATAATGAAAGAGAAAAAAGAAGCGCTGAAGAAAGAGAAAAAAATGTTAAGAAGAAATCAGGGAATAAATTTTAAAAAATCAAGGAAAAAATTAAAGAAAGAAGGAAAAATATGAAACAATAAAAGAAAAAAATATAAAAGAAAAAAAGGGAAATAAAGGTGAAGGTGTGATAGAAAGAAGTAAAAAGTTAGTAAAATGAGAAAGAAAAAACGAAAAAATAATGGAAAAAAAGTCAGTGGAAGATGAAATATAAAATGAGATAAACTGGGTGGGGTAAAAAAAACTATTTCTGTGAGTAAGGGAAGAGACAAATAAATACATTGAAAAAGAAAGAAAGAAGGATTGATAGGAAGCAGCGGAAAGAAATGCAAAAAACAGTGGAACATTTTATAGAGAAAGATGTCGGGAAGAAAAATGTGTGGGGAAGAAAAAGCAAAAAAAATCCCGGAAATTTGACAAATTGAAGGAAAACTGAACAGGAGGATGTGAAAGAAAGAAAGAAAGAAAGAAAGAAAGAAAGAAAGAAAGAAAGAAAGAAAGAAAGAAAATATGAGAAAAAGGAAGAGCAGAGAAAAGAAAGAGAGAGGAGAAGGGAGAAAAGGGAAAGAAAAAAGAAAGAAAGAAAGAAAGAAAGAAAAAATAACAAAGTACGGTACACTAAGAAGTAAAAAGGAAAAATGGGTGCTTGTAGAAAGAAAGAAAGAAAGAAAAAAGAAAGAAAGAAAGAAAAAAGAAAGAAAGAAAGAAAGAAAGAAAGAAGCTGTTTTAAAAAGGTAATTTACTTTTCTTCTTAAAAACAACTTTCTTTCTTAAAAACGAAATTCAAAATTAAATAGATGCAAAACTGAACGTAGTATGTAGAAAAAATGATAAGTTACTAATAATAGTAATCATTTCGGAATCAAGAAAGAAAGAAATGCGGAAATGATTTATAAAAGAAGGTAGTGGAAAGGAAGACGACAAAACACATAAAACGAGAGAAACGGGTGGAAACAAAATGAAGAGAAAAAACTAAAAACAAAACAAGACAGAAATAAATAAATAAAGAAAGAAAGAACGAAAGAAAGAAGCAAGATGTTTTAAAAAGGTAATTTATTTTTCTTTTTTGGAAACAGCTCCCTTTCTTTCTTTCTTAAAAACGAAATTAAAAATTAAATAGAAGTAAAAGTGAACGTAGGAAGTAGAAAAATAATAATGAATTACCAATAATAGTAATAACTTCAGAGCCAAGATAGAAAGAAATGCTGAAATAATTTATAAAAGAAGGTATTGGAATAAAAAGCAGACAAAACACATAAAACGAGACATAGGGGTGGAAAGAAAGAAAGAAAGAAAGAAAGAAAGAAAGAAAGAAAGAAAGAAAGGAAGGAAGAAAGAAAGAAAGGAAGAAAGAAAGAAAAAAAGAAAGAAAGAAAGAAAGAAAGGAAGAAAGAAAGAAAGAAAGAAAGAAAGAAAGAAAGAAAGAAAGAAAGAAAGAAAGAAAGAAAGAAAGGAGGCAGGTTTATGGAAAGCAGAATATAACAAAGCAAGATGTGGAACGGAAATGAACGAAAATTGAACGGAAATGAATTAAGAATGAATCATGGAAAAGTAAAGAATTAACAAACAAATGAGAGTGGGTATGTGAAACGAAAATTTAAATCTTCGAAAAAAAAAAAGAAGCGTGAAGATAAAAAAAAAAGTTTTCGAAGAAGAAGAAGAAAGAAAGAAAGAAAGAAAGAAAAAGAAAGAAAGAAAGAAAGAAAGAAAGAAAGGAAAAAAATAAAGTAGAAAACCCAATAAAGGAAAGAAAATATAGTTTTAAGAACAACGCCCCAGCGGAGTATTGAAATAAAACTTTACACCTTGAGCAAAAGCTGAATTAAAGACAGGAAGGGAAATAGATGTCAATAAGTACATAACTGAGGAAAGATGAAAAAAAAGAGAGAAAAGCAATGAGAATAGAAAGTAATTGAAATCATGAAAGAAAGAAGTAACGAATGAATGAAAGATGACGTTAAGAAAAAGAAGAAAAAATGGCTACAGAGGATAAAAAATATTATTAACAGTTAAGTTTAATGGGTGAGGAAATAGCGAGTGTTTGGTTCTCTATTAATAGAGGGGAATGAGTTTGATTCTGACAGAGAGTACCAAAATTGTGGCGTTGTTATAAACTAAGGTTAACACACCAACTGTAACAGAAAAAATATATATTGGGTTGGTGGATAATTATCAGGCGTTTGTAAACAATATTTATTATGAAAAAAGAAACAATTCAACAATAACATTACTACTACTAGGATCGTTTTTTTTTTTACATATGTTCGTTCACATGATTTTAGTGTTGTATAATCGACTTAAAAAACGAGAAGAATTTTGTTTGACTTCGCTGATTGGTTAATACAGGCTAATGTAAAAAAAATGAATTTGGAGCCTGTCTTTTGCATAGAAAAGTCGATTTCTTAATGACCGTTTTTTTCGCACGAAATTGAGATTTTTAGTGATATTACATAAATCATTTGAAATTTTGTACAATTATAACTGATTCCACATAATTCTTATAGTTTCTAGCTCTCAGCCCTAAGTCTTCTTTCCTCCATATTTCCTGACGTTGAAACACCGGCTCTCTTACGATCACCGAAGTTTAGGAACGTCGAGCCTGGTTAACCGCTTGAGAAAACCAGATGTGGGTGTGCGGGTGTTGTAATAGATAATGGCTCAGAATTGTTTATTGGATAGCCGACTTCCACTTTACATTGGGTTCGTAATATTCATTTACTCGTAAATACTCTTCGGATAGGTATGAACCCACTTTTCCTCCCCCAGCTATGGGTTAATTAGTAAGATCTTTAAATACTTATTATCTTCCAAAAGAAAAATTAATTCAAACAAAGTAAAAATATTTTCTAGATTTAAATTTGTTTGTTTGTTTGTTTAGCGGCATATCAACCACATTTAATTTTATTGTGAGTATTAGTAATTTCTTTTACAAAAAAAAGTATTACTGGTAATTTTTTATTTTTCTTCAAAAATCTATTTTTTTTTAACTATGAATATGTATCGCTGTTATTTTTACTATAAAAATCTATTTTTATACATTCATAGAGTTTTGACCCCAATTCGGGGGTTAACTATTTGCCCATATCTGAGACCCTAACAGACGCTACCACTCCTAATAAGAGTGGACCTGAGAACAATAGCATTTAAGAGATGATTCCATGCCCTCCTCCTCCGAAACATTCCGATCAGTGGTTTTGCTGTCGGATGTATTTTATCGTCCTACCCAAGTTGCCTGGCTTTAAATAACTTGAAAAGTGTTGATAAGCCATAGAAAATGAGTCAATCAATTCTCTTCCGTGAGGAAATTGTCCATATTCAAAGGGATAAAGGAATATTGATATTACATTTTATTTCAACACTCTTTGTTTTGTTTCTAACGAAGTTTTCTTGTTTCTTAATAGTCTCCTCGTTTTCAATCACACCAGTTCCAAGCTAATAAATATTCATATAATATGTAGAGAAAGTGAAAATAGAATAAAAAAGTTTAAAAAAAAAACATGTATCGTAGGAAAAAAAAAGAGGCGAGTAGTGAATAAAGAAAGCTGATGTAACCAAAATGAAAGAGGAAGTAAATGCAATTGGAAAGAAGTACGAGCAGAATGATCGAGGCACGATAGAAAGAAAGAACGGAATGAATAAGGTATAAAAAAAAATGGCGGAATTAAAGGAACTCAAGATAGGCTTCTTAATAAAAAAAATGTTGACCGTTATTGCGTTCAGTCAAGTCAAGCGTTTAGCCCTTTGGAGCTAAAATGGACTTCATAACATTGGAAAGGTGAAAGCAATAAGTTTTAGCGACGCGTTAAAATATAGAGCCAGTTTTTCACGCGTAATTTTTGTAATTGTCTCGCCGTTTGGATGTGTTTTCAAAGGTTCAAAGGTTCAATGATCATAGCACGATTGCAGCTTTCAAGAACACAGTCTTCAACTCCACTTAATTCCCAACACATTTCACATAGACACCATTTTAGCGAGTGCATTTTCATTACATAATTGGCGGTCAAAATTATACAAGCCATTAGGCGGTTAGATGAAGGGATTTAAAGCAAAGGGAATACAAATCATTAAGTTCAGATCCGGTTTACGAGGCCTCCATCGAGACTTCCATAATAAAGTGTATGATTTTGCTTCCATAATATGTATGTATGTATGTATGTAAGTATAGCTGGCCACTCGTATTCGAGGATACCCGTTTACTATCTAATCCCAATTGCAGACGCTTGCTCACGCGCATTTGTATTTATTCATCACCCAAAGGTCCACCTGTGGTTTATACTGCAACTATGCCGAGCAGACCGTAGTTACATTATCTTGCGTGATCTACAATTTGAACAAGGCCAGCACCCTCAAGCTCTTGGCCGTGATGACTTGAGACTGGGTTCCGTCTACCCAATTTTACTCACAAGGCTTGGGTCAACCGTGGTATGCTTTCCAAAGGTGCCTCACTCTGGGAACGACCCCTTCAGCCCCATAACATCAGGAAGTCTCCTTCCTCACAAATCGACAATGGTGGGATTTTCATAGAATGCGAACGTTCTAACAACACGGCCACGTGCCCAGAATACATTATCAATTAGAAATGAAAAATGTCGTTTACCATTTTATATTTTAATTTATTCAAACTATTGTTCTAATCATGATTATGATAGATGTACGTTTCGAACAAGTATCCAGTTGCTATCTACAGGTGTCTATTTTGTTTTATTTAGCTGATAAGATTTATCTGTTGATGATTGTGTTATTTCGTCATTGTGATGCTATTTCTTGTTCGTTCGTTTACGAAACCAGTGTATAGGCAATTCAAAGTGGTGTAATACTTAGCAAGCGTTTCTTGCAAGATCAATTACGACTGAATAGTAAGTTCAATCCTTATTGAGTGCCCCATACGTTCGTCTTGCGCCACATCTAATCTACGCTTAGAAAAACTTTTGGGCACGTCAATATGGTGTGGTGGTTAACAAGCTTGTCTAGCTAGATAATTTATGTCTGAATCGCGAGTTCGATCCTCACTGGGTACCCATTATTTTGGGCATTTGGGCTACCTCTAATCTACGCTTAGAAAATCTTTGAGGCACTCCGACGTGGTTTAGTGTAGATCAATCTTGCATAGCTCAATCAATTACAACTGAATCGTGAATTCGGACCTCACTGGGTGCCCCATACTTTTGGCTTTGTTCCACATCTAACCTACGCTAAGTAAGTGGCACTTCGATGTGGTGTAATGATTACTAATCTTCTCTCGCTAGATCAATTACGACTGAATAGTGAGTTCGATCCTCAGCGGGTGTTCCCTATTTTCGGACTTGTGCCACATTTAAGCTACGCTTTGTAAATAGCCATCCCAAACCAGAGTATATTGTTTCACTACTTGATTCAAGTTTAAACCAGCTCCTATATCCATTACCCCACCGTCCCGAAGGAGATTTGGAGACTTTATATTGAATGTCAGATGGTTTTACGACATTTCATTATCTTGGCGTGTCCGTGCCGGATGTGGTGTTTTTCTTTAATCTTTGAGATTTTTTTTTAAAGAGTTTAACGTTATATCCATTATTGAAATTCAAATTAATTTCGTCATATTTGATGCTATGATCGTTGATTGTGCCAACCGGCCTTCCTTAAGTGGTTATGGATCATGTTAACCCTAAAGGAATTTCGAACTGAACCATTTTCCCCTTAAAAATTTAGCTAAGATGTTTTATTAAATATAACCGAATTTTTTTTAGATTTTTTTTACCAACTGACGAACACGTCGCACCTACCGACAAAATATGACTTTCGCTCTGAGTAAATTTGATTTTTGTCTTACAAGAGTTAAGCAAATTGCTGCGAAACAGAAAAAAATCGTTTAAAACAGAGTGCTGGATTTCCATGTCATAACAATCTAACAGTGTGGAAGTGAATGCCGGGCATACTTTTTAGAGACGAAGAAATAATGAGAGTTAACAAAGAAGTCTTAAATAAATTGAAATTGAGAAACAGAACCTTTATTCTCAATATCAGAAAGCTACAGCTGAAACATCTTGGACATATGAGGAAAGAAGGCTCGGAAACCATAACCATCACATGGCGTATTTAAGGCAAGAAAGACAGAAGAACGCCAGGAACCATCCACCTGAAAAGCATATGTGAATGGATGGCGGAACTAAGAGCGTAAGATTTAGCAATGGGAGAAAAACTGGTGAGGGTCACAAAGACAAGAAATTTTGGAGAGCCATGATCGCCCATTCCCTGAAGGGGCGCGGTACATAGAAGAATATTTGTTCATCTTCACTAACATTAATACTGCATGTGTCATATTTTAGTAACTCTAATTATTCTATTTTTGTAAATGCTATATTTTAAATGCAAGGTCACGAATAAGTGAAGTCATGTGCAATACAGCCTACATAAATCGACAAAGATGACGGAGATATTAAATGTTTCAAAAGAGTTTCTATCTATCTATCTATCTATCTATCTATCTATCTATCTATCTATCTATATGTGTGTGTCTGTGTGTGTGTGTGTCTATACGGGGTGCGATAGATAAATTGGCGTCTAAATTACGCAAAAAAGAAAATAATACTGACATCTAATTTAACAGATATATATTTACCAAAATTACGCAAAATCAATCTTTCAATACTTAAGACTAAATGTATTAAATGAAATCGCAATTAGGTACAACCACGGCCTCTAGACGACTTCGGAATCTCCTGCAACTCTTTAGGACAGTCACCTTGTTTAAATTGGTGAATGCTGCCTTAATCCTGGCCTTCAGTTCATCTTTGGTGTTACAAGGAATTTTGTTGGTCTCTCACTCAACTGCGACCCTCATAACTGGGTTGCAGTCTGGGAACTTAGCTGGCCAGATGTAAAAAGTGATTTGGTCGCAGAAAGTGTCTGACAGCAATGACTGTGTTCTCCTGTTTGTGCGGCATGATGTATAGTCCTGTTGCCAGACATAGGATCTTCCGGAATCCACCCTCTTGGCGCAGGGCTGCACTACCTATTCAAGGCACTTTATGATGGCCTCCGTTTGAGGCTCTCACAAACAAATCCAGGAGTTCTTTTTTTTTTATCAGAGCGATCATATTGCGTTTTCCGTGTTGCTGTAAATTTGTAATCACCATTAGACTCATTTTAACTTGGCTAAGTTGGCCAACAGTCTAACTCTCTGCCTTCGGGCGGAGACGAACCCGGACGCCGAAGGGCAGAGTCTCGATCGGGGTGGTTGACTGCCCCTGAACCTGTTTATGCGGGTTCAAAGAGGAACTATTTTTGGATGAGCTTACGGGCTCGGAGATCCCACGTTAAAACTGGCCTTGTGCCACATGTAACCCTCATGGGGGGGTAGCTAAATGTCACCATTAGACTCATCTAACTCTTTCCAAATCCTCTTTCCTCAGATTGGCATCCATACACTCTGAAATATTCCTATTGTAGCTTCCGGTGGAAATGTCAAGCTGTACATGCCGTTTTCAAATTTCTGGCGGCGTGAATTGCTTCATGATCCTCTTTTTCTCAAAGCCACTACCCAACTGACCCTACTTCAATCTGCATTCGACAAAATTAAAAACAAAATGCATGCGGGAAACTAAAAATATAAAATGGTCTATCAAGCATGTGTTCTTACAGCACTCCTTTACGCTTGTGTGATGTGGGTTGGTCTAGTTGAGAGTCCACCAGTACTGCTTACGTCGAATACTTGGAATTATTTGGCAAATGTTTGTTAGTGATGTAGAGGGGTTAGAGAGATGCGGCTGGAATAGTTTCGATTCCTTGATACTAAAACATCAACTTCGGTGGGCAGGTAACCTCGTCGTATCCCAAAACAATTGTTTTATGGTGAGCTGCGAACAGGAAAGAAATGCCGTCAAATCAAAGATGCGCTTTAAGGAATGCATCAAGGATGTGCTGAGAAAATGCAACATTCCTTGTGAACACGGAGAAAAATGTGCATCTGATCTCAGTATTTGAAACGAGGCTGCCAGTAGTGGAAGGCGTCACTTTGAAGACGAGAAAAGGAGGCACGGAAAGCTTAAAAGAGATATGCGTAAAGGCGTCTCCGTTGGGTTTCCAGAAGACACCCGCAGGCCGCTCGATCTAACATCTACAATTTGTGTTAGAGTGTGTTTGACGATGGCTGATCTAAGGAGTCACTTTAAAGTGTATCAGCGGAAGGTGGCAACTGATATAAAACCGTAGACGTCCAAGAAATGCAGTGTGATATTTGTGGTAAGATATGCGAATCCGGAAACGGTTTAATGCAACATTATAAATTGCATGATAATGTACCACCCACTGTTGGACCTCTTAAGTGCCCTGTTTGTGCCAGGGTATGTAGGTCCCTTACTGGGCTAAAGAGCCACATTCCTTCAACATCAGTAGTAGATTTTCCGCAAAAAAGGTATATAGTAATGGCTGTACTTTAATAAACAACAACAACAGCAATAATAATAATCTACAAAATAATACAAATTTAAAAATACATATTTACGGGGGTGGTTTACATATTTAATAAATTATATAATTACTTATAAATGTTACTTGTTTATAAATTACAATAACGTTTATTAAAATTGTAAATAAGATGATTGTTTATGAATAATCTTCTAGTTGATAAATTACAAAATCATTTGCATAAATGGATAATACTTTATAAATTACAAAGTTGTATCTAAAAATCATATTAATCGCTTATGTAAGTTATATAATCGTCTATTATCTCATCGATATAAAATATATATACAAAATTCTTCATATGATTTATGCATTCGTTTACAAATTACAATACTTGTTTATTAATCAGTCTCTTATAAATTACAGAATATTTTTAAAGTCATACTTTGCAGTTTATAATTCATGAAATTATTCATATAAATTATATAAGCGTTAATTAATTATGTAATCTTCGTAAATTATATTGTCATTTATATCTTACAAAATTATTCAGAAAGATCTATTTAATTGTTTTTAAATTATTAGTAATTTTCTTAGTTTAAATATATACAATGTAAGTAGTGATTAATCGTAGTGCCTAAAATTCAGGCTGAAGTTTTGTTATTCGCTTTAACAAAATTCGGCCTATTCCTTCTCCATCCTTCTTCAGGTGTGAAATACGAAATGAGAAACCGAATGAAATGCTGTTCCTTTTTTACAGAAATAAATACCAAACAGAAAAAAACAATGCCCATTACAAGGCGCATTACAGGCATCCGGCGACGGCGAACGAAGGCCTTCGACGAACTTACGCATTACACAATTCGACGGACTTACGCACTTACCTTTTCAATGAGCATTACGGGCGTCCGGCGACGGCGAACGAAACCGGCCAACAACTTGACGGACTTACGCACTTACCTTCTAAGGCGTATTAAGGGCGTCCGGCGACGGCGAACGAAGGCCGGCCAACAATTTCGACGGACTTACGCACTTACCTTCTAAGGCACATTACGGGCGTCCGGCGACCACGAACGAAGCCCTTCGACGAACTTACGCATTTAACGATTCGACGGACTTACGTACTTACCTTGCAAGGCGCACGGTCGATATATTCCATTCAACGTCAGTAAAGTGTGTAACGCAGATAATTCTATTAAACTAGAATATATACTCTAGTTTTCAATCTCGTTTCAGGACGTAATGGTAATCTCTCCATAGCTTCATATCGCTACCAGCACTCAGCAATATTTACCATCCTCACTCCCTGTTATGTTATTCATTTACCTAAGTGTATTATGTTGGTTACTCGCAAATATCTTCTGTCCTTCTTGCCTTTGATGTGTCCTCTGAGACATTGTTTTCTCATTACGTGGCTTAGAAATTTCAACTGTTTCTTTGTGCTTTAACGTATATTTGTACCTTTTACTTTTCCATTTTCCTTAAAAAAACTCGTTACTCAATATTTTTCCATCCGTCACATCAGTTTTGGAGGCCACATCTCTGTTGACTGAAGTTTGTGAGGATATTGTCCATTATTCACTGTCCTATAGGTTGATTGAGGTACAGATTTTGATGGAGAGTGCATCATTCAGTGTGTTTAACTGTTTTACGAAGACCAGTAAGTTTAAAATCCTGTTCTTGATAGCTTTTGGCTTTGTGGTACATAGCCATCGATAGCTTTGGCACAGTTACGTCTATCTAATTTCACTACCAAAACTTGGGTCGACTAGTTGTATGCCTTTCAAACACTTTCCAATCGTGTCACTCATGGGCATCTCTTCCCTCGTCCTGATAACGTCAAGGAGTCACCTTCATGACAGGTCGATCATGGTGACAGACGAAACTGGTCCTCAGGGGAGGAAAGCGAAATTTCTCAACATTTGGCCTCGTCCCTATTCATCATCATAATGAGGCATAAACGACCACGTCTTTCTTTCCTAATTCGACTCATTTTTCAGTTTCACTAACAGGGTAAAGTTTATTAAAAACAAAAAATAATGTTTAGAAGAGATTTTACAATAACGAATTATTTTTTTTTTTAAATTCACCAGCAGTTCGTTGGTCCTAGCAATGAGTCAACCGTGCAAAATCTTCCAATATTTGGTTTCTTAGTCGAAAAATATTAAAATATAGGTACATAAAAGAGAACGAAGGAAAATTACTGCATGAACAAATTCTGACATACTTCAAATCAGCATCTCATCGAAATACTGTTTCTAAATTGCTTGCAGTTCAGCGAAGAAATGATAAGAATTAATTTAATGTCGGTGTGGATTCCAATTAAAATTATTACATATTCTTTTCTTCTTTTTATACCTTTTTCGAACGCGCATTTCCAATTAAGGCAAAAATCTTTCTTTTTTTATTATCTTCCTACAAATGTCATAACGTGCACTGGAAAGAGAAGAAAGATTCTTACTCTGAAATCTGCAGTTAGGCAAGAGATAAGAATTTATTCGAAACGACATTAGCTAAAAACACAACTCAGAACGCTCGTCAAAATTTCTTGGCATATATTGGCAAATAGCTGAGAAAATAAGTCATTTTTGTTGTTGGCTTTCAGACTTCGTACACAAAATCACATAGTTATATAAATATTATTATTCATTTACCAAATTATTATTTTTTTTACTTCATTCAGAGGAGACGTTGAATTTTTCCTAAAATGTATATTCCTTGATATGAAGTTGATAAATGTCAGCGATGGATACCACAATTTGTTAAAAAAAATATAATTTATATAATTGTTTATGAATTTAAAATATATATATATATATATATATATATATATATATATATATATATATATATATATATATATATATATAATATTTTATATAATGCTATAAATATTAAATAATCGCTTATATAAAGTATATAATATTTTGTAATTGCCAAATGGCTTACATAAATTAAAAATTGTATAATCATTCATGAACTAAAATATATTATAAATTATAAAATCGTTGATATGACTTGTTTGTAATTTAAATTCATTATAACTAATATAATTGTGTCTTTTACGTAAAAACGTTCATATAAATTACATCATTGTTTATTAATTATATAATCAGTTTTAGTTGATATAATAGTTATACAGGAAAATATTTATATCAATATTGTAGATTATTTCATAATTTTATTATTATATATTGTATTTTATCATATATAATTATTGTTATTATATAATTATGTAATCGTTTATGAATTACAATAAAATTTTTACAAAATTTTTAATCAGTTATCAGTTATGTAACTGTGTATTAATTATTATTATATATTTCATTTTGCTGAATTAAACCAGTAAATTATATAATATATCAATTATATAATCATTTTATGTGAATGTTACAATCCTTTAAGTGTTATATAAATTTTTATATGAATTTTATACTTAGAATTTCAAATTTCCGCATCGAAATTATAAATTATATAATCCTTATATGAATGTTATACTTTGTTATATGTTAAACAATCTGTTCAATATATTTATACTCTGAAATTCAAATTTCCGCATTACAATTGTAAATTATATAATCGTTTATATGAGTGTTAAAATGCTTTTTACGTTAAATAATGTTTTATATAAATGTTATAAGTGCCCACAACAAAATATTAAGTTATATAATCGTTTATACGAATATTATAATGTTGTATGCCTTACATAATCTTTTATAGAAATGTTATATTCTGAATTTCAAATTCCTGCATCAAACGTCAGATCATATCGTTTATAAATTAAAAAAAAAACATTATGTAAATCATAAATTGCTATAAATACATAACGGTATAATCAGTCATTTTCTTTATCTATGATTTCAAATTAAAGTAAATTAAATGTTGCATTTAACAATTTAAACAAGTACTTGACATTCTCTGATGTAATGGCAGCAATCGACAAACATATAAAAGGTCTTACAAGTAGTAAAATTTGAGAAAGTTTTGTAAATTGTTTTGACAAGTGAACCATCTCTCATTCAGTTGCCAAATATTAAGCAGGAACTATCTGGTTTTAAGGCGCTATTACATAATAATAATAATAATATTAATAATAATAATAATAATAATAATAAAAGGGAGCCAAAAAATTAAAAACGGATTTTCAAGCAAGAAATGCATATAAAACATACTACAACTACTGCAACCACAAAACCTTAAAAAAGGAAGCAAATGCAAATGCAATGAACCAGACACATACACGGTGGCGGTATAAATCTCTTCACGGTTAGTATGCAGCCCGTGCCAAACAAGCTAATGCAGACAAACCTCGTACCCATTAATGGCTACGTAGTGCTGGGTTAAAAGTTGAAACCGTAAGTTTTATTCTTGATGCACAGGAGCAAAGGGTTGCTAACTAGAAATTAGCACACATACTTAAAAATTATGTTAGCCCAAAATGCAGATGCAAAAATATCCAGAAACAAATGACCACTTTGTAAAAGATTGCACAGTATAGACAAGCAATGAATATAAAGTGAGTTTCCTAGCGTAGCTTAGATGTGGCACAAAGCCGAATGCTGGGGGCACCCAGTGAGTATCGAATTCACTACTCAGTAGTAATTGTTCTAGCGAGACAAGCTTGCTAAACATTACACCGCGTCGAGGTTTCCCATACAATGAATATAATACCCGGCATGGGTGTGTAGGCCAGTAAATCATTGAAAAATCTGCAATATTTACGAAAAAAAACACTGCAAGAAATTGATATAAACACCACCTAAACACGGTTACAGAGAATGGTCCTGTAACAATTTTATGGAAATTTACAACAGAGAGAACAATCAAAGCTAATCGCGAAACATCGTGATCAGAGACCGCAAAAATAAAATGTGCTTTATTATTGACATAGCAGTCTGTGTAGACTGTAGTAAACCTTCAAAAAACTATCAAAATATAAGGAACTTGAAATCGAAATCTCAAAAATACGACACATGAGGACATCAATAACGCCAGGTGTAGTTGAAGCCCTCTGAATAATTGGAAAAGTTTCCAATTGACTGATTGAAGGGTTTGCTGGTGGTCCATGCCTTAAGGAAATGCAAAAACCTATACTCACAAGTATAACTCACATCTTACGAAGGGATTTATATATTTGAAATATGTATGATCTTAGGTGTTCTTGTTTTGATTTTTTTAATTTGTATTTTTTTCTTAAAAATAAAAAAAAATATATCATGATATCATTTCTAACCCTAGGGGCTCTGTGGACCCGAATAACATACACCAGAAGTCAAATAATAATAATAATAATAATAATAAGAAGAAGAAGAAGAAGAAGAAACTCTTTCCCAAAGACGACAATGAGTTGAAAAGCCTCCTCAATATTGTAAAATACTTCAGTGACGACATAGGTATGGACTTCGGATTAGATAAATGTGCAAAAGTAACTTTCAAGAAAGGTAGAATTACAGAAACACCCTTAACAGATTTAGATTTTCTCAAAATGATTAGGGAGCTGGAGCATGATGAAGCTTATAAGTACCTAGGAATTAGTGAAGGAGATGGCATACAACACCCCCAATTGAAGGAAAAAATAAGAAAAGAGTACTACAGGCGTGTACGTCTGGTACTAAATACTGAGCTAAACTCGAAAAACAGAATATCGGCCATAAACACATTGGCTGTCCCTGTGGTGCAATACAGCTTTAATGTCCTTAAGTGGACCATAGCTAAAATTAAGCGAATAGACGCCAAAACGAGAAAGCTTCTCACTTGCTACCGCATGCATCATCCCAAAGCTGATGTTGATCGTTTGTATGTGCCCAGATCCGAAGTAGGCAGAGGTTTAGTTCAACTAGAACTGTCCTACAAAACTACAACAATTGGTCTCCAAAGATACTTGGAAACTACAGAAGACTGGATGATGGTAGGCGTCAAGGAACATGAAAGTAGTAAGCCTCTTTACTCCGTAATAAAAGAAGCCAACAAATTCAAAATGGAGTTCCAAATGGGCGTAGAGATGCAACTACAGCACAATACACCGGCTGAAACTGCAAAATACTTAAAAAAAGACAGCAACCGACCAGCTACAGAAGCAATGACAAGATAAACCGCTTCATGGCCAATACTCTGCCCGTACCAAACAAGCTGACGTAGACAAAACCCGTACCCATCAGTGGCTGCGTAGTGCAGGGTTGAAAGCGGAAACTGAAGGTTTTATCCTTGCTTCACAGGACCAATGCTTGCTAACTAGGAATTATCAAGCACATGTACTAAAATATTGTGTCAGCCCAAAATGCAGATTCTGTGATAAATATCCAGAAACAATTGATCTTCTTGTATCATGTTGCACGATATTTGCACCCACTGAATATAAAACCCGACATGACAGAGTCGGCCAATATCTGCACTTGAAAATCTGCAACTTCTACGGGAAGGAAACTGAAAGAAAATGGTATGAACACCACCCAGACCCTGTCACGGAGATAGGACCTGTTACAATTCTATGGGACTATACAATACACACTGACAGAACAATCAAAGCCAACCGCCCAGATATTGTTATTAAAGACCACAAACAAAAATGGTGCCTCTTTATTGATCTGGCAGTCCCTGCTGACTGCAATGTATCTTTGAAGATATTCAAAAAGCTGTCAAAATACAAGGACCTTGAAATAGAAATCTCGAAAAGGTGGCATATGGGAACATCAACAATCCCTGTTGTAGTTGGGAGCCCGAGGACTGGTTGGAAAAGATTGCAGTAGACGAATTGAAGGGATTCCTGGAAGTCCATGCCTCAAGGTGATACAAAAATTTGTTCTGACAAGTACAGCTCACACTTTACGAAGGGCTTTATCTATGTAATTTTTTTTTTGTTAGTGGAAAGTGTCATAATGCTATTTCTAACCTTAGGTCCCTGGGCGGGACCCAGAAAGAAATGTGTAAACGCTAGAAATCAAAGGAAATAATAATAATAATAATAATAATAATAATAATAATAATAATAATAATAATAATATTTACGTTGTGCGAGGTTAACATCTGAAATTGAAGGTTTTAGTCTTGTTGCAAAGAACCATTGCTGGCTAACTAGAAACTGCTTAGTATGCATACTGAATAATTGTGTTTACATGAAATGAAGTTTCTTTGATAAATATCCAGAAACAATTGAACATCTTGTATCAGGTTGCGCAGTGTTGGCATCTACTGAATGTAAAACTCGGCATGGTAGGTTAAGCCATTCTCTGCACTGGAAAATATGCAACTTTTCAGTGGTTAGGAAAGTAACTGTTATAAACATCACCTAGATCCGGTTACAGAGATTCGACCTCTAATAATTTTATTGGACTTTACAATATACACAAACAGAACAAGCAAAGCTTATCGCCCAGATATCGTGATCAAAGACCACAAGAACAGAATATGCTTTCTTATTGACATGGCATATCCTGCAGATTGTAATTTATCTTTGAAGATCTTCAAATATCTATCAAAATACAAGGACCTTGAAGTGGAAATCTCAACAAATGCGGGACATGGAGACATCAATATGTCCAATTGTTGTTAGAACCATCGGATTGATTGGAAAACGTTCTGATAGGCTCGATGAAGAGATTCCTGGTAGCCCATGCCTTAAAAAAAATACAAAACATTGTACTCACAAGTACAGCTCACACATTCCGAAGAGTTTTATCTCTGTAAAATATGTGGAGTCTTAGGTTTTATTTTTGCAATAATGATCGGTGTTAAATGTTATGGAGCCATTTCTAAACTCAGATTTGTGTTTGGGACCCGGAAGGAAATGTGTATGCAACAAAAACAAATAGAAATAATAATAATAATAATAATAATAATAATTACACATCAATACCTTGAACACGATTAAGGAACTAGACCAAGATGGCACATACAAATACTTAGAAATAAATGAAAGGGATGAAATACAACATCCAAATATGAAGAAAAAGTTCTGAAAAGAATATTATAGGAGAGTGAGTTTGATACTTGAAAGCGAACTTAATGGGGCCAGTAAAATGGCGGCTATAATTATCTTAGCTATATCTGCAGTAGTATTCAGCATCATTAAATAGAAGTGGAATGACATTAAAAGATTGGATGTCAAGACCAGAAAAAATGCTTACCCAAATGAGGATGCACCACTCGAAATCAGATGTTGATAGGCTGTACGTACCAAGGCTGAGGTACTAACTAACTCTAAAAACAATAACAATCGGACTGGAAGCCGACTTCACTAAAACCAATGACCGCCCCGCTCCAAATAGTCAAATTCACTCAATCAACAAAGAAGCTGCACTATTCACGAAACAGTTGAATATACCTGAAAATCCGCCAAAAAAACCCCCAAAAAACGAAGCGAATACCATCCCCTCCAAATGAGTAAAACAAAGCAAAACAAATTGGCCAAATGAAATTGCAAAAAATAAAGAAAAAAAACTGGGAGGTCAAGTCGTTACATGGCAAGTACATAAAAAAAACTAAAGAAGCAAACGTGGACCAACAGAAAACACATCAGTGGCAGTGGAGAACCGGTTTGAAAGCTGAGAGAGAGGGCCTAATTATTGCAGAGCAGGACAAAAGCCTCGCAACAAGATTCTATCACTGTCACATAATAAAGGATGGAACTAATCCGAAATGCAAGATATACACGAAATACAATGAAACTGTCAACCATATTATCTCAGGATGTCCAGAACTAACAAAAATGGATATACCAACTGACATAACAAGGTAACAACATATGTGCACTGGAAGATATGCCAGAAGCACAAAATCGTAACCCCTGAGAGATGGTATGAGCAGCAACTAGACACAGTTACCCAAAATAACGATGTAACTAGCCTCTGGGACATTCCAATTCAACCTGACAGAGAAATAAAAGCCAACACAGCTGATATTACCATAAAAGACAAGAGATTCGAGAAGTATATGTTTATTGACATAGTACCATCTAAGAGAAACACTTTCATGAGAATTATCAGGAAATTGTCCAAATTCAAAGACCTGGTGATCAAGAGTAACAGAATGTGTGGAATGAATACTGAGACTGGACCAATAGTAATTGAAACTCTGGTCATTGTGAGTAAATTAATGGACAATTTTACGAACACTATCTGAGGCAACATCAGCTTATAAATTGCCCAAAGTATCGTGTTAGCAGGAATATCCAATATACGAAAAAAAAAGTACTATCAATTAAATGACAATTCACCTATAGAGCCTAAGAAGCGTAGTTTGGATCCGGCTCTACAGGACACAAAACAGGAAACATAAGATACACAAATAATAATAATAATAATAATAATAATAACAACACAATAATAACAGGACAAGATTATCGAAAATTACTTACGCAGTAAAAAACAAAACAAAAAAAAAAAACATAAGACAATCAGTAATCTAAACACCGGATAAATTATATTAGTCGATATTATGAATGGGTAGAGAGAGTGATCCACTCGGTATTGTGTAAGAAATTGCATAAAATTTGTTTTGCTTTCTTACATTCATTGCCCACTTTTTTCTTTCAGTTTTACATCTGAATCTACCATGAATATAGTTCGTTTGCGTTGTGTGAAAATAGGTATGTGAAATAATAATAATAATAATAATAATAATAATAATATAAAATAAAAGAAGAAGAAGAAGAAGAAGAAGAAGAAGAAGAAGAAGAAGAATCGCAAGAAGAATCGCAAGAAGAAGAAGAAGAATCGCAAGAAGATGGTATATTTTCTTTTGGAAATCAAGATGAACATATCTTGAGAGAATGCAAGTATGGACATGAATTGTTAAGCAAGGTGACACCCTCGGAAGAGACTGAAGTTTGCCCCATCGTATATGTACAGAACAGATTCCATCTAAGGGTATAAAGTACATAAAATCTTCTGGGGCTTTTAGATTTTAAAAGGAGCGCCCATTACAATTCAAGAAACGAATCTTTTCGTCTTCACCAAAAGAAAGGTCATTCTGGTTAATGTATTTCGCTGTTTCCAACGGGCCATTTAACAGAGTTGCAATTCAAAATATAAATAACTATCATGATTTGACATGGAATCTGAGGAAGATTTCGGAAGTTGTCCTTAAAACCTTAGAAAAATGGCCGCTGGAACGGAAAGTCAGAACCAAAATTATACAAATTACATTATTGCTTTTTTCTTTAACATTACATTTCGCCAAATAAATACTCAAGATCAGACCAAGACAGAGAATTACAGTCGAAATAGTAATAGTAAAATCGGTGTGTGATATGAATTGAAAATAAACTAGTAAATAAAAAGGGATTATGAGGATTAAACGATAGATATGACAAGGTAATAAATATATTGATGGCGTCTACAGACATTCTGACGTTAACTGTCAACATGGACAGCATCCATATTTTCATTAGATAGATAATATCTAAAGACAATATGAGGATTTCCGTACTGTGCAATCTTTTGAATCGTTTGTAAACAGGGGCTTCCAGGGATTTTCTTAATGTTCGAGGTTATACCTTGAACATGACAAGATTGTAGTTTTCACAGAAGTAGCCAATGCGAGTTTTCGTTGCAAACCTGTGCTTCCATGGTTTTCTTTAATGTTCTAATCTGTACAGTAAATATTCCAAACTTGAATTGTTAAGCAGACAACGTGGCAAGTTTTCATTGTAAATATGAGTTTCCGGGGTTTTCTTAATATTCTACTCTGTGCCTTTCATGTGCCGAGCTTGAAGTGTTCGCGTAAGGTTCTATTGTAAATAGAGGCTTTCTTAATGTTCTAGTCTATGATTTGAATATGACAAGATTGATGTGTTCACTGAAGCAACCTATCCGTAATGATTTCTTAGGAAAAAATTGAGTGGAACTTTCATTTAATATTTTGAACGGGGAAAAACCAGAGCGATTTTTAACATGTATATTTTGATTGGATGACACTGATATATCTACGTAAAGGCCATTTTGTTTGTAGTATTTAAATTCTATTATCTAACCTACTGAAATCCCATGACGTGCCCTAGATATAGAGGTTTGAATACGTGGAACTGAAGAAAGGAGATTATCTGAACAATTACCATGGACACGGAGATAGAGTAACAAAATTATAGAACGTTGTGTTTGTCCGAAAGAATTTGAAGAATGGAAAAAAAAAATTTAAATCTTTACTCCCAAAGAGTTAACTCCAATTCAAAATTTGAAACCACTTTTGGTATTTTTTTTTAAATTGGCCCCCAAAGTATTAGTTTTGCGGTTTAAATAAGATAGATTTATTTTACATGGTTAAAAAAAAATGGGACATGCTTTTTTATTAGAAATTTTGTGACAAAAAGAAAAAAAAAATCATTTGATAATTAAATTTTGCTCTCGTCAATATATCATCCTTGATATAATGGTATATGCATACACCTGTGTCCCCGCTCACTGGAATATGATTGGCTGGTGTCCGTCATAAATACCGACGGAGGTGTAGGTACGACAGTGTCAAGAGCCTTAGTCTGAGAGCTAAGTCTATAACGACGCCCATTGGACTACGCCATTGATCTACACTTTTTACCTGCGACTACGGCGCGTACTAGTCGATTACTGCTACCGTATTCTACTTGGTTATAGTATATATATATATATATATATATATATATATATATATATATATATATATATATTGACATACTGGAATATGCGTAAACCTTTGTTCCCTATCACTGGAATATGATTGGCTGGTGTCCGTCATAAATACCGACGGAGGTGTAGGTACGACAGTGTCAAGAGCCTTAATCTGGGAGCTAAGTCTATAACGACGCCCATTGGACTACGCCATTGATTTACACTTTTTACCTGCGACTACGGTGCGTACTAGTCGATTACTGCTACCGTATTCTACTTGGTTATAGTAGCCAAAACTACTTCGTTCAAATATATCCCTTTCCGGAACATATCACTCCTTTAGCTTTGGTTACTGCAACACAAATTTTTGGCAGTCATTGAAAAGTATTTTCTAAGTATGAGTTTGATAATTGATTCTATTCTTTTTTCAATTCCTCTAAGAGCACTTCTTACTCATTTTTTCACTCTTCTGTCAAGATCATACAATGCTAAAGTTGGTGGTGACTTCAAACTTTTGAACTGTAGTGTACGTAAACAAGTGCGTATTCTTATATATTTAGGAGACCTAGTGCCACTTTATCTCCAGTATAAGAAACCTGATATTATTGACGTGAACAGTCAGTGTATCATCGCCACCAGCTACCTTTAGTAAAAATAAAAATAAAAATAATAGCAGTCTCCGAGAGACGAACATTAAGTTTGTCGAGTAGAAATTAATGGATGTTAATAAAAACGGAAGTCCTTAAAACCTTACCTGTAGCGAAAATACGAACTGTATTATTTCTTGTTTATTTTTAATTTTGTTTAAATGTTTTTTTGTTAAGTGTTTCACTGTTGTAAAGTTAGATTATTGTCTTGTTTTATTTGTTATATTTTTTGCTTTGGTTTCTGGGCCAGATGTTCACGCTGTTTAATGAAACTATGAAGCAGGAAGAGATTGGAAGATGTAAAACAGAAGGAAAATAAAGAGAAATTAGAAATATACATTCTCCATCGTTTTTCCGCCCTCTGTTTTATTCATCAATCTGCTTTGGAAATGCTTCATCGAACTTACCTTTTAAACTACAATCACCTGTTTCCTTCTGCATAAAAGTAAAAAAAAAAAGCGAATTATTTTGTGAAATTGATTTTATTGCGTTCTGGTTCACGAAGCTTTTGTGTTTTTTTCTTCTCGTTTTTCAATTCCATTCCTACTTTTTCTTTTCAAATATCATTACTTCTTCAAATTCTTGCTGTTCCTTTTGTTTTTCAAAATACTTCCTCTTCTTCTCTGTTACTTCATCTTCTTTTACTTTTACTTTTTAATCTTCTTTTTCTTCTTCTTCTTCTACGCCTTCGTTTTCTTTTTCTTCTATTTCTTTTTCTTCTTCTACTGCTTCTATTTCCTTTTCTTTCTTTTCGTCTTCTTCTATTGCGCTGTGATTCATGAAGGCTTTTTCGATATCTTTCATCTTCTTCTTCTTCTACCTCTGCGTCTTCTACTTCTTCGTTTAATTTTACTTCTTCCTCTTCTACTTCTTCTTTTTCTTCTTCTTCTTCTTTTTCTTCTTCTTCTTCTTTTTTTCTTCTTCTTTTTCTTCTTCTTCTTCTTCTTTTTCTTCTTCTTCTTCTTCTTTTTCTTCTTCTTCTTTTTTCTTCTTCTTCTTCTTCTTCTTCTTCTTCTTCTTCTTTTTCTTCTTCTTTTTCTTCTTCTTCTTTTTCTTCTTCTTCTTCTTTTTCTTCTTCTTCTTCTTCTTCTTCTTCTTCTTCTTCTTTTCTTCTTCTTCTTCTTTTTCTTCTTCTTCTTCTTTTTCTTCTTCTTCTTTTTCTTCTTCTTCTTTTTCTCCTTCTTCTTTTTCTTCTTCTTCTTCTTCTTCTTTTTCGTCTTCTTTTTTTTCTTCTTCTTCTTCTTCTTCTTCTTTTTCTTTTTCTTCTTTTCTTCTTCTTCTTCTACTTCTAGTTTTCTTCGTTTTCTTTTTTCTTTCTTTTTTTTCCTGATTTTTGTTTGCTTCTCTTTTTTAATCACATTCCTACTTTTTTCTCTTCATATAATAATGTTTTTAAATCTATTTCCTCTTCTACTTTTTCTTCTAATACTTCTGCTGCTTCTTCTTCATTTTCTTCTATTTTTCTATTTCCTTCTACTTCATCTTTGACAGTTCTCTTATTCTTACGCGTTTCCTGTTTTTGATCTTGTTATCCTTCTTTCTATTATTCAACTCGTTTATTCATCGTCGCCATTTTCTCTTGAATCTATGATTCTAATCTGTTTATTTTTCTTTGTTTCTTTTCTTTTTTGTTTTCAGACGCTTTGTCTTATTCTTCTTGATATTCTCGTTCGTTTTTTGCTTCTTCCTTTCGTTTAGTTTTTCTTTTCCTTTTCCTTTATTTCCATTCTTTATTTCGTGCTCTCTTTCTTTATTCTTCTTCTGTATCCATTTGTTTCGTTGTCCCACGTTTGCTTCTTTTTCTTTCTCATTACATTCTACTGTTTTGTTTTGTTTTTCAATTTTATTCTCTCACTTCTTATTTTTTTTCTTTCATTTCTTTCTGTTCTTTTTCTCTACTCCCACTTCTGTTTTCTCCTTTTTTCGGTTTTATATCTTTCTTATTTTTTCAAAAAATACACGAATACTTACACTAATCATTATTAACTAATAATCCTTCTTCTTCTTCTTCTTCTTCTTCTTCTTCTTCTTCTTCTTGTATATTTCAGGGGATGAGCGATCTAGAATCTCCTATTCCTTGTACCCGAAAGAAAATTTTATCCCTTTGCTAAAATTACCACACCGATGCCTTCGACTCACCCATTTGTCCGATGACATCTGATCTCCATTTTGCCTGATAACTTCTGTTCTCCCTTTTGTCGAATGAAATCCACTCATCATTTTGAAAAATGCCTTCCATTCTCTCTTGTGTCCGATGGCATCTGCTCAGCATTTTTCCTGATGACTTACGCTCTTCTTATTGTCTGATCACATCCACTCTCGATTTTGCACAATGCCTTCCACTCTCCCTTTTGTCCGATGACATCCGCTCTCCATTTTGCACAATGCCTTCCACTCTCCCTTTTGTCCGATGACATCCGCTCTCCATTTTGCAGAATGCCTTCCGCTCTTCCTTTTGTCCGATGACATGCACTTTCCATTTTGCACAATGCCTTCTGCTCTCCCTTTTGTCCGATGACATCCACTTTCCATTTTGCACAATGCCTTCCGCTCTTCCTGTTGACCGATGACATCCACTCTCCATTTTGCACAATGCCTTCCGCTGTTCCTTTTGTCCGATGACATCCACTCTCCATTTTGCACAATGCCTTCCGCTCTCCCTTTTGTCCAATGACATCCACTCTCCATTTTGCAGAATGCCTTCCGCTCTTCCTTTTGTCCGATGACATCCACTGCCTTCCTCTTTTTGTCCGATGACATCCGCCTCTCCATTTTGCAGAATGCCTTCTGCTCTTCCTTTTGTCCGATGACATCCACTCTCCATTTTGCAGAATGCCTTCTGCTCTCTCTCTTTTGTCCGATGACATCTCTCCATTTTGCAGAATGCCTTCCTTCCTTTTGTCCATCCAATGCCATTTTTCCACTTTTCCTTTTTGTCCGATGACATCCACTCTCCATTTTGCAGAATGCCTTCCGCTCTTCCTTTTGTCCGATGACATCCACTCTCCATTTTGCACAATGCCTTCCGCTCTCCCTTTTGTCCGATGACATCCACTCTCCATTTTGCAGAATGCCCACTGCTCTTCCTTTTGTCCGATGACATCCACTCTCCATTTTGCAGAATGCCTTCCACTCTTCCTTTTGTCCGATGACATCCACTCTCCATTTTGCAGAATGCCTTCCGCTCTTCCTTCTATCCGATGACATCTTCCATTTTGCACAATGCCTTCGCTCACTCTTTTGTCCGATGACATCTCTCCATTTTGCAGAATGCCTTCCGCTCTTCCTTTTGTCCGATGACATCCACTCTCCATTTTGCAGAATGCCTTCCGCTCTCCCTTTTGTCCGATGACATCCACTCTCCATTTTGCAGAATGCCTTCCGCTCTCCCTTTTGTCCGATGACATCCACTCTCCATTTGCAGAATGCCTTCCTTCCTTTGTCTTGACATCCCTCTCTATTTTGAATGCCCGCTCTTCCTTTTGTCCGATGACATCCACTCTCCATTTTGCAGAATGCCTTCCGCTCTTCCTTTTGTCCGATGACATCCACTCTCCATTTTGCACAATGCCTTCCGCTCTTCTTTATCTCCGATGACATCCACTCCCCGTTTTGCACAATGCCTTCCGCTCTCCCTTTTTCGGATTTTCATCCTCCATTTGACATCCACTCTCCATTTTGTCCAGAATGCCTTCTTTTGCTCTCCCTTTTGTCCGATGACATCCCTCTCCATTTGCAGAATGCCTTCCGTTCTATCTTTTGTCCGATGACATCCACTCTCCATTTTGCAGAATGCCTTCCGCTCTTTTTGTCCGATGACATCCACTCTCCATTTTCAGAATGCCTTCCGCTCTTCCTTTTGTCCGATGACATCCACTCTCCATTTTGCAGAATGCCTTCCGCTCTCCCTTTTGTCCGATGACATCCACTCTCCATTTTGCAGAATGAATGCCTTCATCCACTCATTTTGCACAATGCCTTCTTTTTTTGTCCGATGACATCCACTCTCCATTTTGCAGAATGCCTTGCTCTCTTTTGTCCGATGACATCATCTCTCCATTTTCCTTTTGTCCGATGACATCCACTCTCCCATTTTGTCCGATGACATCACTTCCATTTTGCAGAATGCCTTCCCTTCCTTTTGTCCGATGACATCCACTTTCCATTTTGCAGAATGCCTTCCGCTCTTCCTTTTGTCCGATGACATCCACTCTCCCATTTTGCACAATGCCTTTCTTCCTTTTTGTCCGATTCTATCTCCATTTTGCACAATGCCTTTTTCCGATTCTTTTTCTCCATGACTTTCCATTTTGCACAATGAATGCTCTTCCATCGGATGACATCATTTTTGTCAGAATGCCTTCCACTCTCCCTTTTGTCCGATGACATCCACTTTCCCTTTTGCACAATGGCTTCCACTCTCCCTTTTGTCCGATGACATCCACTCTCCATTTTGCACAATGTTTTCCGTTCTATCTTTTGTCCGATGACATCCGCTCTCCATTTTGCAGAATGCCTTCCAATCTTCCTTTTGTCCGATGACATCCACTCTCCATTTTGCAGAATGCCTTCCGCTCTTCCTTTTGTCCGATGACATCCACTCTCCATTTTGCACAATGCCTTCCGCTCTCCCTTTTGTCCGATGACATCCACTCTCCATTTTGCAGAATGCTCTTCCTTTTATCGGATGACATCTTTTTTTGCACAATGCCTTCCACTCTTCCTTTTGTCCGATGACATCCACTCTCCATTTTGCAGAATGCCTTCCTGCTCTTCCTTTTGTCCGATGACATCCTCTCCATGACATTTTCCATTTTTGCAGAATGCCTTCTGTCTTCCTTTCCGATGACTTCTCTCCATTTTTTTGTCCTTTTGATGACATCCCTCTCATTTTGCACAATGCCTTCCGCTCTCCCTTTTTTGACATCCACTCTCCATTTTTGCACAATGCCCACTCTCTCTCTTTTGTCCGATGACATCCTCTCTCCATTTTGCAGAATGCCTTGCTCTTCCTTTTGTCGATGACATCATCTTTCCATTTGCAGAATGCCTTCCCTCTCCCTTTTGTCCGATGACATCCATTTTGCAGAATGCCTTCCTCTTTTTTGTCCGATGAATCCCTTCCATTTTTGCCTTTCCTTTTGTCCGATGACATCCCTCTCCATTTTGCAGAATGCCTTCCGCTCTTCCTTTTGTCTTTTCTCCATTTGCAGAATGACATCCACTCTCCATTTTGCAGAATGCCTTCGACTCTCTTCCTTTTGTCCGATGACATCCACTCTCCATTTTGCAGAATGCCTTCCACTCTTCCTTTTGTCCGATGACATCCACTCTCCATTTTGCAGAATGCCTTCCGCTCTTCCCTTTTGTCCGATGACATCCACTCTCCATTTTGCAGAATGCCTTCCGCTCTTCCTTTTTGTCCGATGACATCCACTCTCCATTTTGCAGAATGCCTTCTCTTCCTTTTGTCAGATGACATCCTCTCCATTTTGCAGAATGCCTTCTCTTCCTTTTGTCCGATGACATCCACTCTCCATTTTGCAGAATGCCTTCCTCTTCCTTTTTTGTCCGATGACTTCCACTCTCTATTTTCCAGAATGCCATTTTTCACAATGCTCTTCTCTTTTTGTCCGATGACATCCACTCTCCATTTTGCAGAATGCCTTCCGCTCTTCCTTTTGTCCGATGACATCCACTCTCCATTTTGCAGAATGCCTTCCGCTCTTCCTTTTGTCCGATGACATCCACTCTCCATTTTGCACAATGCCTTCACTCTTCCTTTTGTCCGATGACATCATCTCTCCATTTTGCACAATGCCTTCGTTCTTCCTTTTGTCCGATGACATCCACTCTCCCATTTTTGCAGAATCCTCTTCCTTTTTGTCCGATGACATCCACTCTCCATTTTGCAGAATGCCTTCCAATCTTCCTTTTGTCCGATGACATCCCTCTCCATTTTGCAGAATGCCTTCGCTCTTCCTTTTGTCCGATGACATCCACTCTCCATTTTGCACAATGCCTTCCGTTCTTCTTTTGTCCGATGACATCCACTCTCCATTTTGCACAATGCCTTCCGCTCTTCTTTTTGTCCGATGACATCCACTCTCCATTTTGCAGAATGATGACATTCCATTTTGCAGAATCTTCGCTCTTTTTGTCCGATGACATCCACTCTCCATTTTGCAGAATGCCTTTTCTTCCTTTTGTCCGATGACATCCACTCTCCATTTTGCAGAATGCCTTCCGCTCTTTCCTTTTGTCCGATGACATCCACTCTCCATTTTGCACAATCCACTCTTCCATTTGCAGAATGCTTTTTGACATCCTCTCCATTTTGCACAATGCCTTCTGCTCTTCTTTTGTCCGATGACATCCACTCTCCATTTTGCAGAATGCCTTCCGCTCTTCCTTTTGTCCGATGACATCCACTCTCCATTTGCAGAATGCCTTCGCTCTCATTTTGCAATGCCATTTTCGAATGACATCTCTTCTTTTTTGTCCGATGACATCCGCTCTCTCCATTTTTCATGACAATGCCATTTTCAGAATGCCTTCCTTTTGTCCGATGACATCCACTCTCCATTTCCATTTTGCTTTTGCCTTCATTTTGCAGAATGCTCTTCCTTTTGTCCGATGACATCCACTCTCCATTTTGCAGAATGCCTTCCGCTCTCTCTTTTTGTCCGATGACATCCACTCTCCATTTTGCAGAATGCCTTCCGCTCTTCCTTTTGTCCGATGACATCCACTCTCCATTTTTTGCACAATGCCTTCCATTTTGCAGAATCTCCCTTTTGTCCGATGACATCCACTCTCCATTTTGCAGAATGCCTTCCGCTCTCTTCCTTTTTGTCCGATGACATCCTCTCCATTTTGCAGAATGCCTTCCCTCTTCCTTTTGTCCGATGACATCCACTCTCCATTTTGCAGAATGCCTTCGCTCTTCCTTTTGTCCGATGACATCCACTCTCCATTTTGCAGAATGCCTTCCGCTCTTCCTTTTGTCCGATGACATCCTCTCCATTTTGCACAATGCCTTCCGCTCTCTCTCTTTTGTCCGATGACATCCACTCTCCATTTTCCATGAATGCCTTCACAATGCTCTTCTTTTGTCCGATGACATCCACTCTCCATTTTGCAGAATGCCTTCCTTTTCCTTTTGTCCGATGACATCCACTCTCCATTTTGCACAATGCCTTCCGCTCTCTTTTTTCCGATGACATCCTTTCCCTTTTCCATTCTCCATTTTCACAATGCCTTCCCTCCCGCTCTCCTCTTTTGTCCGATGCCTATCTGACATCCACTCTCCATTTTGCACAATGCCTTCCGCTCTTCCTTTTGTCCGATGACATCCACTCTCCATTTTGCACAATGCCTTCCATCTTCTTTTGTCCGATGACATCCCTCTCCATTTTGCAGAATGCCTTCCGCTCTTCCTTTTGTCCGATGACATCCACTCTCCATTTTGCACAATGCCATCTTTATCCGATGACATCCTCTCCCATTTTCACAATGCCTTCTCTTTTTGTCCGATGACATCCGCTCTCCATTTTGCACAATGCCTTCGCTCTTCCTTTTGTCCGATGACATCCACTCTCCATTTTGCACAATGCCTTCCGCTCTTCCTTTTGTCCGATGACATCCGCTCTCCATTTTGCAGAATGCCTTCCGTTCGCTTTGTTGACATTTTGTCCGATGACATCCACTCTCCATTTTGCATGACAATGCCTTCTTCCGCTCTTCTTTTTTGTCCGATGACATCCACTCTCCATTTTGCAATGAATTCTTCTGCTCTTTCTTTTTGTCCGATGACATTCCTTTTGTCCGATGACATCCACTCTCCATTTTGCACAATGCCTTCCGCTCTTCTTTTTTTGTCTCCATGACATCTGCTCTCTCATTTTGCAGAATGCCTTCCTCCATTTGCTCTTTCCTTTTGTCCGATGACATCCACTCTCCATTTTGCAGAATGCCTTTCCGCTCTTCCTTTTTGTCCGATGACATCCACTCTCATTTTGCACAATGCCTTCCGCTCTTCTTTTTGTCCGATGACATCCACTTCCATTTTGCCAATTTTTCTCCCAGAATGACTCTTCATTTTGCAGAATCTTTTTTCTTTTTGTCCGATGACATCCACTCTCATTTTGCATAATAATTCCTCTTTTTTTGTCCGATGACATCTGCTCTTCGCTCTCCCTTTGTCCGATGACATCCACTCTCCATTTTGCAGAATTTCCTCTTCCTTTTGTCCGATGACATCCACTCTCCATTTTGCAGAATGACTTCCGCTCTCTCATTTTTTGTCCCGAATGCCATCCGCTCTCCATTTTGCAGAATGCCTTCCATTTTGCTCTTCCTTTTGTCCGATGACATCACTCAATTTTCATTTTGCACAATCTCCATTTCCAGAATGCTTCTTTTCCTTTTGTCCGATGACATCCACTCTCCATTTTGCAGAATGCCTTCCGCTCTTCCTTTTGTCCGATGACATCCACTCTCCATTTTGCAGAATGCCTTCTGCTCTCTCTTTTGTCCGATGACATCCACTCTCCATTTTCCAGAATGCCTTTTCTTCTTTTTGTCCGATGACATCCTCTCCATTTTGAATGCCTTAATGACATCCCTCTCCATTTTGCAGAATGCCTTGCCTTCTCTCTCTTTTGTCCGATGACATTCTCCATTTTGCAGAATGCCTTCTGCTCTTCCTTTTGTCCGATGACATCCACTCTCCATTTTGCACAATGCCTTCTGCTCTTTCTTTTTGTCCGATGACATCCATCCATTTTCTCCATTTTTTGATACCAGAATACTTCTTTTGTCCGATGACATCTTCCATTTTTGCAGAATGCCTTCCGCTCTTCCTTTTGTCCGATGACATCCAATTCCATTTTGCAGAATGCCTTCTGCTCTCTTCTCTTCCTTTTGTCCGATGACATCCACTCTCCATTTTGCACAATGCCTTCTGCTCTCTCTTTTGTCTGATGACATCCACTCTCCATTTTCAGAATGCCTTCCTTTCCTTTTGTCCATGACAATCCCTTCATTTTGCAATGCCTTCCTTTTGTCCGATGACATCCACTTCTCCATTTTGCAGAATGCCTTCCGCTTTTCCTTTTGTCCGATGACATCCGATGACATCCACTCTCCATTTTGTCCAGATGACATCCTTCCATTTTGCAGAATCTTCTTTTGTCCGATGACATCCACTCTCCATTTTTGCAGAATGCCTTCGCTCTTCCTTTTGTCCGATGACATCCACTCTCCATTTTGATGACATCCACTCTCCAATGCAGAATGCCTTCTCTCTTTTGTCTGATGACATCCACTCTCCATTTTGTCCGATGACAATCTCCATTCCAGAATGCCTTCTCTTCTTTTGTCCGATGACATCCACTCTCCATTTTGAATGCCAATGCTTTTTTTTTTGTCCGATGACATCCACTCTCCATTTTGCAGAATGCCTTCCGCTCTCTCTTTTGTCCGATGACATCCACTCATTTCCATTTTGCTTTGTCTGATGACATCCACTTCCATTTTTTTTCTTTCTTCCTTTTTGTCCGATGACATCCACTCTCCATTTTGCACAATCCGCTCTCTTTTTCCCATGACATCCTCTCCATTTGCAGAATCTTCCTTTTGTCTGATGAGCATTCCATTTTTGTCCGATGACATCCACTTCCATTTTGCAGAATGTCCTTTTGTCGATGACATCCACTCTCCATTTTGCACAATGTCTTCCTCTTCCTTTTTGTCCGATGACATCCATCTCCATTTCACCGTTTTGCCGATGACATCCCTTCCATGCCTTTCTTCCTTTTGTCCGATGGCATCAATAACTCTCCATTTTGCACAATGCCTTCAATATCCTTTTGTCGATGACATGATCCATCTGCCTTCCGCGTTTTGCCGATGACATCCTCTCCATTTTTGCAGAATGCCTTCCACTTTCCCATTGTCCGACTCTCCATTTGACATCTACTCTCCATTTGTCCGATGACATCTCCATTTTCTGCCTTCTCCCTATTTTCCGATGTCATCACTCTCCATTTTGCCAATGCCTTCTGCTCTCTCTTTTGTCCGATGACATCCGCTCTCCCATTTTGCAGAATGTCCGATCCCTCTTCCTTTTGTCCGATGACATCCACTCTACATTTTGCATGAATGCCTCCGCTCTCTCTTTTGTCCGATGACATCCGCTCTCCATTTTGCAGAATGCCTTCCGCTCTTCCTTTTGTCCGATGACATCCACTCTCCATTTTGCACAATGCCTTCCGCTCTCTCTTTTTGTCCGATGACATCCCTCTCCATTTTGCAGAATGCCTTCCGCTCTTCTTTTTGTCCGATGACTCCCCATTTTGCAGAATGCCTTTTCTCATTTTGCACAATGCCTTCCGCAGAATGCCTTCTCTTTTGTCCGATGACATCCACTCTCCATTTTGCACTTCCGCTCTTCTTTTCTTCTGACATCTTCCATTTTTGTCTAATGACATCCAATCTCCATTTTACACAATGCCTTCCTGCACTTCCTTTTGTCAGATGACATCCCTCTCCATTTTGCACAATGCCTTCCGCTCTTCCTTTTTGTCCGATGACATCCACTCTCCATTTTGCAGAATGCCTTCCGCTCTTCTCTTTTGTCCGATGACATCCACTCTCCATTTTGCACAATGCCTTCCGCTCTTCCTTTTGTCCGATGACATCCACTCTCCATTTTGCACAATGCCTTCCCTCTTCCTTTTGTCCGATGACATCCACTCTCCATTTTGCAGAATGCCTTCCGCTCTCCTTTTGTCCGATGACATCCACTCTCCATTTTGCACAATGCCTTCCGCTCTTCCTTTTGTCCGATGACATCCACTCTCCTTTTTTGCAGAATGCCTTCGATCTCTCTTTTGTCCAATGACATCCACTCTCCATTTTGCAGAATGCCTTCCGCTCTTCCTTTTGTCCGATGACATCCACTCTCCATTTTGCACAATGTTCCCCTTCTCTCTTTTGTCCGATGACCCATTTTGCATTTTTCACAATGCCTTCTTCTCCATTTTGCAGAATCCACTCTCCATTTTTCGCTCTTCCTTTTGTCCGATGACATCCACTCTCCATTTTGCACAATGCCTTCCGCTCTCTCTTTTGTCCGATGACATCCACTCTCCATTTTGCAGAATGCCTTCCGCTCTTCCTTTTGTCCGATGACATCCACTCTCCATTTTGCACAATGCCTTCCGCTCTCTCTTTTGTCCGATGACATCCGCTCTCCATTTTGCAGAATGCCTTCCATTTGCAGAAACCTTCCTTTCTTCCTTTTGTCCGATGACATCCACTCTCCATTTTGCACAATGCCTTCCGCTCTCTCTTTTGTCCCATGACATCCGCCTCTCCATTTTTCCAGAATGACTTCCGCTCTTCCTTTGTCCGATGACATCCCTCTCCATTTTGCAGAATGCCTTCCGCTCTTCCTTTTGTCCGATGACATCCACTCTCCATTTTGCACAATGTCTTCCGCTCTTCTTTTTTCTCCGATGACATCCACTCCCCCGTTTTGCCTTCGGCTCTTCCTTTTGTCTTCCACTCTTCCTTTTGTACGATGGCATCTGCTCTCCATTTTGTCCAAGGTCTTCCAATATCCTCCTTTTGTCCGATGATATCTGTTCCGCGTTTTGCCTGATGCCTTCCACTTTCCTTTTGTCCGATGACTCTCATTTTGCAGAATGCCTTCAATTTTGCCAGATGCCTTCTCTCCTCCTCATTTTCCAGAATGTCATCCTCTCCTTTTGTCGATGACATCCACTCTTTTACCTGAATGCCTTCTGCTCTCCTTTTTGACCGATGACATCCGCTCTCCATTTTGCAGAATGCCTTCCCTCTTCCTTTTGTCCGATGACATCCACTCTCCATTTTGCAGAATGCCTTCCGCTCTCTCTTTTGTCCGATGACATCCACTCTCCATTTGCAGAGAATACTCTTCTTTTGTCTTCTCCATTTTGCAGAATGCCTTTCCTTTTGTCCGATGACATCCCTCTCCATTTTGCACAATGCCTTCCGCTCTCTTTTGTCCGATGACATCCACTCTCCATTTTGCAGAATGCCTTCGCTCTTCCTTTTGTCCGATGACATCCCTCTCCATTTTGCACAATGCCTTCTGCTCTCTCTTTTGTCCGATGACATCCACTCTCCATTTTGCACAATGCCTTCTGCTCTTTCTTTTTGTCTAATGACATCCAATCTCCATTTTACACAATGCCTTCTGCACTTCCTTTTGTCCGATGACATCCATTCTCCATTTTGCACAATGCCTTCCACTCTTCCTTTTGTCCGATGACATCCACTCTCCATTTTGCAGAATGCCTTCCGCTCTCCCTTTTGTCCGATGACATCCACTCTCCATTTTGCACAATGCCTTCCGCTCTCTCTTTTGTCCGATGACATCCACTCTCCATTTTGCAGAATGCCTTCCGCTCTTCCTTTTGTCCAATGACATCCACTCTCCATTTTGCACAATGCCTTCCGCTCTCTCTTTTGTCTGATGACATCCACTCTCCATTTTGCAGAATGCCTTCCACTCTTCCTTTTGTCCGATGACATCCACTCTCCATTTTGCAGAATGCCTTCCGCTCTCTCTTTTGTCCGATGACATCCACTCTCCATTTTGCAGCATGCCTTCTGCTCTTTCTTTTGTCCGATGACATCCACTCTCCATTTTGCACAATGCCTTCCGCTCTCTCTTTTGTCCGATGACATCCGCTCTCCATTTTGCAGAATGCCTTCCGCTTTTCCTTTTGTCCGATGACATCCACTCTCCATTTTGCACAATGCCTTCCGCTCTCTCTTTTGTCCCATGACATCCGCTCTCCATTTTGCAGAATGACTTCCGCTCTTCCTTTTGTCCGATGACATCCACTCTCCATTTTGCAGAATGCCTTCCGCTCTCCCTTTTGTCCGATGACATCCACTCTCCATTTTGCACAATGTCTTCCGCTCTTCTTTTTCTCCGATGACATCCACTCCCCGTTTTGCACAATGCCTTCCACTCTTCCTTTTGTACGATGGCATCTGCTCTCCATTTTGCACAAGGTCTTCCAATATCCTCCATTTTTTGTCCGATGATATCTGTTCCGCGTTTTGCAGAATGCCTTCCACTTTCCCTTTTGTCCGATGACATCCTCTCCATTTTGCAGATGCCTTCTGCTCTCCCTATTTTCCGATGTCATCCACTCTCCATTTTACCTGAAGCCTTCTGCTCTCCCTTTTGACCGATGACATCCGCTCTCCATTTTGCAGAATGCCTTCCACTCTTCCTTTTGTCCGATGACATCCACTCTACATTTTGCAGAATGCCTCCCGCTCTCTCTTTTGTCCGATGACATCCGCTCTCCATTTTGCAGAATGCCTTCCGCTCTTCCTTTTGTCCGATGACATCCACTCTCCATTTTGCACAATGCCTTCCGCTCTCTCTTTTGTCCGATGACATCCACTCTCCATTTTGCAGAATGCCTTCCGCTCTTCCTTTTGTCCGATGACATCCACTCTCCATTTTGCACAATGCCTTCCGCTCTCTCTTTTGTCCGATGACATCCACTCTCCATTTTGCACAATGCCTTCTGCTCTTCCTTTTGTCTAATGACATCCAATCTCCATTTTACACAATGCCTTCTGCACTTCCTTTTGTCCGATGACATCCATTCTCCATTTTGCACAATGCCTTCCACTCTTCCTTTTGTCCGATGACATCCACTCTCCATTTTGCAGAATGCCTTCCGCTCTCCCTTTTGTCCGATGACATCCACTCTCCATTTTGCACAATGCCTTCCGCTCTCTCTTTTGTCCGATGACATCCACTCTCCATTTTGCAGAATGCCTTCCGCTCTTCCTTTTGTCCGATGACATCCACTCTCCATTTTGCACAATGCCTTCCGCTCTCTCTTTTGTCTGATGACATCCGCTCTCCATTTTGCAGAATGCCTTCCGCTCTTCCTTTTGTTTGATGACATCCACTCTCCATTTTGCACAATGCCTTCCGCTCTCTCTTTTGTCCGATGACATCCGCTCTCCATTTTGCAGAATGCCTTCCGCTCTTTCTTTTGTCCGATGACATCCACTGTCCATTTTGCAGAAAGCCTTCCGCTCTCACTTTTGTCCGATAACATCCACTCTCCATTTTGCACAATGCCTTCCGCTCTTCTTTTTCTCTGATGACATCCACTCCCCGTTTTGCATAATGCCTTCCGCTCTCCCTTTTATCGGATGACATCATCTCTCCATTTTTCACAATGCCTTCCACTCTCCCTTTTGTCCGATGACATCCACTCTCCATTTTGCACAATGCCTTCCGCTCTTCTTTTGCTCCGATGACATCCACTCTCCATTTTGCACAATGCCTTCCACTCTTCCTCTTGTCTGATGACATCTGCTCTCCATTTTGAACAATGCCTTCCGCTCTCTCTTTTGTCCGAAGACATCCGCTCTCCATTTTGCAGAATGTCTTCCGCTCTTCCTTTTGTCCGATGACATCCACTCTCCATTTTGCAGAATGCCTTCCGCTCTCTCTTTTGTCCGATGACATCCGCTCTCCATTTTGCAGAATGCCTTCCACTCTTCCTTTTGTCCGATGACATCCACTCTACATTTTGCACAATGCCTTTCGCTCTCCCCCTTGTCTGATGACATCTGCTCTCCATTTTGAACAATGCCTTCTGCTCTTCCTTTTGTCTGATGACATCCAGTCTCCATTTTACACAATGCCTTCTGCACTTCCTTTTGTACGATGACATCCACTCTCCATTTTGCACAATGCCTTCTGCTCTCTCTTTTGTACGATGGCATCTGCTCTCCATTTTGCACAAGGTCTTCCAATATCCTTTTTGTCCGATGATATCTGTTCCGCGTTTTGCCTGATGCCTTCCACTTTCCCATTGTCCGATGACATCTACTCTCCATTTTGCCAGATGCCTTCTGCTCTCCCTATTTTCCGATGTCATCCACTCTCCATTTTACCTGAAGCCTTCTGCTCTCCCTATTGTCCAATGTCATCCAGTCTCCATTTTGTCAGATGCCTTCTGCTCTCCCTATTGTCTGATGTCATCCACTCTCCATTTTGTCCGAATTTCTTCTCTGCATGAATGTTAATTCCAATCCTTCCTTCCATATTATGTGTCCTAGAAATTTCAACTAACACTTTCTGATTATTTTGATCGTCATTATACCAAAACGTGATTGTTTTTTCCTTCTATATTATTTTCTTTTATGATATGAACGATCATTTCCTGGACTTTGTTGCTAGTCTGTTTTTCTCTTACAACACCATCTTCTCAGTATTTATGGTATTTGATCTGTCATTTATTTCCTCAAACATGTACCCTCTGTTACTCACTATTCTGTCTCCGCTTTGCCTGCCCTCAATGTTAAGTTCACAACGTCTCGAAATCTCTCTTATATATATGGAAAATCTCGACTATTTCTTTTTCTGACATTTAATAGCGAGTTTTTGTAGTTTTCATTCTTTTAAACTCCATCATTTCTCAGTTACGCTTTTCATCTGATTTTTGAGATTCGTACATAAAGTACATCGCTGTCGGATCAAGGCATTTCTTCAGCTGTGAGAAGACGTGATTTCGGGAATTAAATATTACATAGAAATTTCATCACTCCTTTCTTGTTTCTAAGAACATATTTCTTTCTCTTAGTTGCTTCGCTTCTTTGCTTTGTTTCTGAAAGGCTTCTTTCTTTAATTTTTAACTTTTCGTAATTCACTATCTGTCACATCCCTTAATACGATATTCAGATAGATTTACACCAGTACTTAAGTTTCACGTCACCTGATACGTAACTCTAATTATTGTTATTTTTGTCCTTAAAAGAAGCATTCCTCATTTTGCAGTTAATAGTTAGTCCTTTCTTCCTGCGTTCCAATACTACTTTATATAATAGTTCTTTCAGGGTTTTTTTATTGTCTGCCTTTAACAGACTATCGGTTGCACAGCCTACGCTGGCAATTTTATGTCGGCTGATAATAAATCCTGATCAGCCATCATGTTCTCTTAAAACTTTTTCTGTAAGCTTAAATAATTCAGATGAAAGAATACATTGTTTTTAATTCACCTCTTTCGATTTTTGCGTATTCTGTTAACTCATGATCTATCCATTTGTTTCCAGTAGAGATCAAATTGTCTTTCTCTAAGGATCAAGCTTTCCTAACATTTCATACATTTGCGTAAGCTTTAAAATATAAGTATATATTCTTTTTAAAAAAAGTCACCCCAAGCAAGGTAATAAAGCCACTAGAACGCAAGAGGTTACTGGGTGTTGGAAATATGAAAAAAAAAACGACTAGCAACAAATTACAGTACTAAAAACATGAAAGAGTGTGCCAGATTCTATATGGCAGTGAATTCTGTGCGATTTTCTCACAGATGAAGAGAAAACTTGGAGCAATAGAAATGTGTTGCTACAGAAGGATGCTGTGAATACTATGGACGGAATCTGTGAGCAATGGGGAAGATGTATAGAACAACAGATAAAGAAATAACATATATTTAGAATAAGAAACTGACAATTTCTTGGCCACCTAATGAGTGGGGAGAGTTTGGAGAATTTGATACTCAAAGGGCATATCGAATTCAAAACCGATCGAAAGAAGAAGGGTGTCATCTTCTTGACGAGCTTGGGTGAATGGATGGTGGTACGGGGTTGGGATGGGTGGCAAAAATATAAAAGCTATCAAGAGCTATAATAGATTGGATTTTGTAGGGAATCACGATCACTCACGTTCTGAAGGGACACGACACACAGAATAAGAATGACCATGTATTTTTGCCTTGTAGACTGTTTTTCTTTGTTAGAAAAGACATATTCGATGTATCCTTTCCATCTCTGTAGTACCGTTTCTTATTCAGCCATAATTACACCAACATTGAATTTTATACATCGATCCAAAGAGAACATTCTCTCTCCAACTATTTCTTTGATCTTTTTAGGACCTACCTGCTACATCTGTCACATGCAAATTCTTACTTGTCTCTGCAAATATACTATTAAGCCATTATTCTTTTGCTCGCAAATATTTCTAATGTTAACGTTTAACATCAGAAATTCAGTACCATTTCTTGACGGCATCTTCTGTTTCTCCTACATCATAGTGAGATTAAGTATTTCTTCATGCTTTAGTTTTATGAGATTTACCACCATTTTGCATATGAGTGAAAGGTAGTCACTCCCGCAATCAGTTTCAGATTTCAAGACTGCATTTTTTTTAATGATTCTGCTGATGACTAGGTAGATTTTCTTGTTTTAATTATCTTTTGCTGTACTTTTCCATATCCACAAGAGATCAAGGGCAATCCGAGTGTGTGCAGAGGATCTACACGCCCACATCTATTTCTGGTGAAACTCGAAACTAGACACAAGCTAAATTTGTTTACTCGGCGTCAATCGCTGACAATGTTATTGACCTTAGTTTTAGCATTTTCCAAAAATCGTTACTGCTATTAATTTTCAAAATAAGAAAACATAAAAAAAAAATTTTTTTCTCGAAACATACGCCTTTTTAATCATTCCATTCCAAACAAGGCAATAAAGCCACTAAGAAACAAAGGGTCACTGAGTGTGAAAGAACATAAAAAAATATTATTAAGGAGAGAAAGCAAAAAAAGAACAAGAATTAAGAGGAGGGAGGATAAGGATGTATAATGGTTTTTAATCTTGAAGATCAAAATCGGCACAAGCGAGAAGTGAGGGATGAGAGACTGTTAGCATAGAACGAACTGTTGCTTCTACTAATTTTGAATGTAAAATGATGCACCCTAACCGGCAATCTAGTATAGACATTCTTTTTCTCATACACACACACACACACACACACACATATATATATATATATATGTATATATATAACAGGGACGCCATTTTATTAATCAAACCTTTTTTATAGACCTTCAGCACCTGAGATATCTTTCGGCCAATACTTATTCATAGGTAACGCGTTGGCACATTATTTATTAATATGAAGAGGACACATATATTGACATATTTACTAAAATGGAAGAAGAGTCCGAGCTCGTTTAAAATTAAATTTATTGAAAATATAATTAAAACGCAAGTGGGGTGTAAATCTCAGCTCGAAAAGATTTAATAAAAGGGAAAAAAATTAACTCACAATCCTTCCAAGAGTTTTAATGATCTTGTGAAATGGTCTTTCAGCCTGCATAAACATATAGTTTATAAACGGTATGTTGATGATACTTTTTGCGTTTTTGAATGTTCTGGTGTCGCTAACAATTTCTTGGCAGGTTTAAATTG
Source organism: Acanthosepion pharaonis (assembly GCA_903632075.3). Classification (NCBI taxonomy): domain Eukaryota; kingdom Metazoa; phylum Mollusca; class Cephalopoda; order Sepiida; family Sepiidae; genus Acanthosepion; species Acanthosepion pharaonis. The sequence goes on from CAHIKZ030000058.1 coordinate 2,295,404, forward strand.
CCTTCATCCTTCCCTTAGGTTCACTATGGAAATCGAGAAAGCGGACTCTCTGCCCTTTTTGGATGTCTTGGTTCAACGTAGGGATGGGGTTTTCGATACTTCCGTCTCTCGCAAACCCACCTTTACTGGTTTATATACCAGTTGGACTTCCTTTGTCCCCAAGTCCCGCAAGATAGGTCTGATTGAAACACTGGTTCAACGCGCTTTGATGATTTGTTCCCCAAAGTTATCGGACGGTGAACTTGAGAAGTTACACAGTATTTTTGTAGATAATGGGTATCCTTCCAACATAATCAAGCGTGTTATCGCTAGAAAAGTTAGACGATTTAAGGAATCTATTCTGAGGTTCTGTGGGTACAAATCTTTATATATATATATATATATGCATGTATGACATTCGCAAACAGTACTGTTTCTCTGTATCACAGCTCCTCAGTGAGACTAGACAACCGAATGCCACAAGCCCTGATCGAAACCCAACCCAACAACGTGGATTTTTTAAGCGTCGATCACAGAATCTTTTAAGCGACAATCACAGAATCATATCTGGGATTCTCGCTTAAAAATTTCTTTGATCGTCGCTTAAAAAATCCACATTGTTTTCCCATCTTTTCCACATCATCTAAGAATGTTAAAGTTTAAACTTTCTCTTTACTGTTTTATATTTGATCTCTTCCCGCATTAATAGAGTATCACAAGATACGACTGCGATCTTTGCAGTCGGCTGTCGTTGGATGTCGATCAAGCGGCAACCTTGTGCGACACGCGTCTTAGCTGATCGGGTGAAGATCCAGTTTTAAGGAAACCGGGGATTTTTTCATCGTTATCTCGTATTTGCGCGTTGTAAATTGTTAGGATTCCGAAGATCACTGAATTGGTTTCTGTTTCATTCTCCATGATGATTTTATAAAGATGAGAAAATAATCTTCCATTGTTTCTTGGAATTCTTTCGCCTTTGAAAATCCTTTTTTCTGTTTTTGTTTTCAACTGAGTTACTATTCTATACGTTGGCAGCAAGGTGAAGCTAAGGATTTGTTTTTGCCCTAAATACTTTAGCTAATTAAAAGCCTGAATGATATAAAAATAAATTAGAGTGGGTAACATTAATATCAGCAGGATAGGGCGATTCAATTTTTAAGGAAATTAAATATTTTTGATCAAGTGAAAAACAAGAAACATCATACATGAAATTATAATGAAGAATTGAAAAAAAATAGAGCGAGGAAGAAGGAAAGCAGAGAATGTTATAAAAACATTTAAAAAATAAAATAATTCTGTATTGTGTTGTTTTTCAAGTGATCAGTATTCAACTTCCGCTTGTCTCTTAATTTACTCTACTCTTTGCATCTCTTCTACTTAACATATGCAAATAGATACAATCGTATTTACCAATCCCCGACACCTCCTTGAACTGATATCGTTTAATTCCTTTGGTTGTTACCGAACTTCTTCTACAACCTCTTTCACCCTCTCCTCCTTAAGGCCTATGTCATGTTCTTTTTAATAAATATCTTGGTTTCATCTCATATTTTTCCGTGTCTGAGTAACTCTCGCTATCATCCATAGCCTTTTTTTTTATATTGCATTATCCTAATCTGAAGAACACATCCTTTCCTCACTGTCTGGATCTCCTTCCATCACAGGGTTTTTCTCTTCAGTTGCGGGTTTTAATTGGTAAGAATGACCCTTTCTTTCATATAATGGCTGTGCCCAATATATGATGAAATAAGAACTCTCAGGACTTGCTATTTTGTCTTTCTATATTTTAGCACTAGCCTGGGCTGCAAAACACTCGACAAATTTTTGTTCATCGAAGCGTCTTAAAAAACTTATTGTTTTATTGGGTTGTGTTGTTCTACGATGGGTGAAATGCAGTCAAATTCTGCTTGTCTCTTAATTTGCTATATGCTATATATCCATTCTACTGATACAAATAGGTACAATCTTATTTACCAATCCACTACAGACTCAACAAATTCATGAAATGAGCTCCGAATCCCCGATTGGACCAGCTGCCCCATACTTTAGGAAACAGAACTCTAGCGTCAAATCCGACAACTGATTAGGGGGATGAAAATCACGTCGAATAACAACGATCATGGAACGTTACTCCCGAAGCCCGGAGTCACGCTAACTTCAAGAGTTCTTCTTGGAGGATGTATGAAAAACATTACGAAAGAGGAAAATTCGTTAGAAACAAAGAAAAGCTTCCTGAACTGTTGCATAATACCAAGCCTCCTGTATGTCGGTAGATAGTCGACAATTTCCTTACAAATAGAGAAGAGTCTTGAAGCAACAGTAATATGGCTTTGCTGAAAATACCATGGACTGAATAACTGATCAAGAATCAAGTTTTAGGGAAAATCGTAACAAAATGGACATTTATACATAGAATTAGAAAGTTGAAATATCTATGGAACATGAGATAATAGGGCTTAGAGATTTTGACGCACACATGGCATTTAAAAACAAGATGAATAGAGAAATGCAGGATATAATCTACTGAATTTATGTAAAATGTATTTAAATACAGAAGGAGGCATAAAGATGACTTCAAAGTCCTAGTTTATATTCTTTTTCTGATAGCGAATGCGTGTTGTCAAAAGGAAAAGGAAACATGCTGACGTAGATGTACGGTGGCGTTGAGCTATAGTGATTTTCTAAGTGTAGCTTAGATGAGGTACAAAGCCAAAATCCGTGATGATCGACCTCACTATTCAGACGTTATTAATCGAGCGAGACAAGCTTGTTAACCATGACCCCGTATCAAAGCGACCAAAACTGAATGTGCATGTGTGTGCTTGGTGATTTTCTAAGGGTAGCTTAGAAGTGGCACATGTTCGTAAGTGTGGGGCACGTAGTGAGTATCGAACTCACTCGTCAGTCATAATCGATCTAGCTAGACAATCTTAACCATTACACGACAACGAACTGCCCAGATTTTGACTTCTAAGCGTTGCTTGGATTTTGCACAGGGCAGAAATTTTGGAGCACCTATTATAATCGAACTTACTACACAATCGTGATTGTTCTAGCGTGACAAGCTTAATAGACGACGTCGAAATGCGGAACATTTCTTTTTTAAGCGTAGCTCAGATGTGGCACAAGACAGAATGATTCCAGTGAGAATCGAAGTCAGTAGTCAGTAGTAATTGATCTAGCGAGACAACGTTGCACAGCATTACACCATGTCGAATTACTCCAAATGATTTTCTAAGCGTAGCTTATTTATGGCATAAGCCCAAAAGCATGGGGCAACCAGTGAGGATCGAACTCACTACACAGTTGTAGTTGATCTAGCGAGACAAGGTTGATCTAGCGAGACACCGCTATACCATGTCGAAGTGCCCGACTTTTATTTTGTAAGCGTAGCTTAGATGTAGCACAAAGCCGAAAGTATGGGGCCCCCAGAGAGGATCGACCTCACTACCCAGTTGTAACTGATCTAGCGAGACAAGCTTATTAACCTTTATAACATGTCAAAGTGCCCAACTTTTATTTTCTAAGCGTAGCTTAGATGTGGCACAAGGCCGAAGGTATGGGGCCCCCAGTGAATATCGAAATCAATACTAAGTTGTAATTGATCTAACGAGACGCGGTCGCTGACCATTACTCTTTGTCGAAGTGCCCAACTTTTAATTTTTATGCGTAGCTTAGATGTGGCACAAGGCCAAAAGTATAGGGAAGCTAGTGAGAATCGAACTCACTACTCAGTCGTACTTATCTAGCAAGACAAGCCTGCTAGTCATTCCATCACGGCGAAGTGCTCAAATTTTATTTTTAAGCGGAAAGCCCAATGCATAGGGCACCCAATAAGTATCGAACCCACTACGCAGCCGTAATTAATCTCGACAGAGTAGATTAAAGCCATTACACCACGTCGGAGTTTCCAAAATTGTGTCTTTGTTTGTGGGCGCGCGCGCATAGGTGTGATTGTGTGCACATTTAAAGGCATAAACATATGTAAGTCACTTACACACAGCTCAGCCATAAGTACATACATTCCTAACACGCATGTAAAGTCATACGCAGCCAGTGTGTGACAGACAGAGAGTTGTATTTTCTTTTAAAAGACTGTCCTTATTGTGACTGCTTTCTTCTTCCATTTTAGCTATTGTTATAATCAGCAATAGCACCTTCACGTTTTTATCACTCTCCTGACATCATCAATATTACGCAAAAATAAAATAAAACAAAACATGGCACCCATTCACTTTACAGCTGTCTGTCGCGTGTGAGTAACGGAGGTGATATTGTGTTGGGAAGCGGCGAGGTACCGATCGACCTACCGCGGCTATCTTTGATTGAACGGCGATATACCGTCCCATTTAAAGTGTCATATTCAGCTACTAATTCGGCCAGATCAAGGCGGCCGAACTTCCGCCGTGAAGGCTACAGCTGGCACGCGCAACGCACATTACCAAGGGCGTTTATTTCCGGATCGTCTTCGCCATAGACCGACTGTAAAACAGATGCTTCTTCAACTAAGGTTAAGCACTTATGTACATCACGAACACTTACTGACTCGACGTAAAATATTATTAAGAGCAGTACCCGTGAAACGTTCACGATATTTACTATGTTTACGAATTATGATAATTCTAAATTTAATGATTAAATACATTCATAAAATCTCCTTGAATATACTTCTTCAACTAGTTGTTTCAGGGGCATCAATCTTCAATACCTGGAGGTAGCAAAGACTTCATCATCATCGTCATCATTGTCCTTCTACTTCTTCTTCTTCATCTTCTTCAACTATGTACCGTGTCACCCCCCTCCCGTGACGTAGATGATCATGGCTCTCCATAACGTTCTTTCCTTTGAAGATCTTAAATATGGCAGATTTGTTATTTCTCCTAAACCGTGTTCCGCCACCCATTTAGTCAAGCTCACTAAGTATGTTATGCGTTGGTTTCTTCTGTCCCTCTTGAATTTATAATTAGTCCTGTGGGTATCAGATTTTCCAAGCATTCTTTCCTTGTTAATAGCAATAGAAATTTCAACTGTCTCTTCTTGATGTTATCTTTTTATTTCCTTTTTGCTCTGGCGGTTCTGCAATTTTGTGTTAAATGATTGTAAGAATTCTGTTTCTCCTCTCTTCATCCAATTTGAGGTGCTAGAATCTGCTGCTAAAGCAGAATATTTTGCTTGGAATTTCTCCTCAGTTTCTTCTCTTGACTCATCTGGACTATCTTTAACCGACTTTCCATTTAGAACTGAATCTCTCTTGAGTGGTATGCATATAACTCTATCCATGGTTTCTGAAGTAATCTCTAATCTGGATCCTCAAAAAGCATGTGGCTCCTGTTCTTCCTATACTCCTTGCTGCTTCTTGATTTCTTTTTTGATAGAAATCCTGTTCTGTAGTTCCTCTCTTTAAGAACTCTGGTGAATCGTCTGATCCTACTACCTATTGGCCCGTTAGGTTTCTACATCTTTCTTCGGCATTGTACTAGAGGCTCTAATTAATTCTAATTTATTTAGGCATCTTGCATTCCAGGATCTTCTTTCAGGTAAGCAACATGGTTTTCAATCGTTTAGGTCAACATCTGATATAATAACAATTATTTCTGAACGAGTTTACCAAGCTTTAAATAAGAATTGTGAAGCTCCGATTGTTCTGTTGGATATCTCGAAGACATTTGACAGGGTTTGGCATAGCGGTCTTCTTCACAAATTTAAAGAATATAATATATCTGGAAGAAATTTTTAAACTGATTAAGTCGTTCTTATCAAATCTCGAAATGAAAGTTATCTTGAATGGCCACTCTTCTAGATCTTTTAGTCTTAATGCAGGTGTTACCCAGAGCACTATATTTGGACCTACGTTGTTCTTAATAATCAGTTCTCAGTTCGGTAACTATACTGATGACACAACTATTGACTCCCGTCTTAATAGTAAGTATGATCGCTTCAATAAGTGAAAATTGGCACCTGATCTAAAAATTGATAAATGGGACAAAGAATGGCTTGTTAATTTTAAGGTTTCCAAAACGAAACTGATCTCTTTTCAACGTCTGAGAGAAGCTTTTTTTAACTTCCATAAGCATGCCTGGTACAAACTTCCAAACTTCCATCTGGTCTGGTGCTACACCTATATATTTAGAGATTCCTGATAAAATCCAGAGAAGAATCTGCAATGTTACTGGCCCTGACCTGGCATCTCAAGTTCAGTCCCTTTTCCACCCTCGTAAAGTAGCTTCGCTGTGAGTTTTCTATAAATACTTTCATGTTAATTGTTCTGATGACCTATCCTATTATGGTAATCAGACTTTATGAATTTGAACCCAGTAGTGCATTAGTGGCAATACTGCGTCAGTTTACAGGTGAAATAGCTAAATATAACCGTAAGTTCTATGCTAACACTTTCTTCTCTTTCGCTACACGTCTTTGGGAATCTATTCCGGTTTCTTGCATTCCAGTCAACTTTCTCTATGTCAATCGTTATAGTCTTTCTTCTAAATTGTTTTTCATTGCCTTCTACCATTAATGGTATATTTTGCTCGTATTTTCTAATATTCTTTAAACACTTGCGTCTTAGTAGCTTTATTGCCATGCTTGGGGTGAACATTAACTCTGATGACATTAAATCGGTTGGGTTTCTAACCTGTTTTGAGGCATTCGGATGTCTAGCCGCACTGAGGAGTTGTGATACAACGAAACACTACTGTATATATATATATATATATATATATATATATATATATCTTACTTATTATAAAACACAGATTGTGTGTGTGTGTGCGTGTGTGTGTGTGTGTGTAACGTTTATATATTGGATCGGATTTCCTACATTTTTCAACCGATTTCAACAAAACTTCACAGGACTACATAAAATTACCTTGTGGTGGTTCTAACAGCGCCAAAAATGGGGAAAATACAATTGTTTTTGCACAAAATCAATTTGAAAACACTATTAAGAGACATCGTGAAAATGGAAGGCGGACAACTCACATCGGGTTGTTTTGTGTGTGGGTTCCTTTAAATATGATTTTTAAAAACAAAAATACTTTTTTTGGCAGGTATTTCCTATATTTTTCAACACAAAATGTACGTTAACAAATAAAACAAAAATTCAACAGTTATTTTTTTTTTTTCCTGCATAATGGGTTGACTAAATCGCAGTCGGGCAGAGTCTCTTTCAATTTCTTATTCCTATCTTGTCTTCCGGTACCACATTTTTATGGTTTAGTTTTTTTAATATTCAGAATGCTTCAGAATGCTTTAAAATTCCATTAATAAGACAATTATTTATAATAAAATTCTATTCAATCGGGAGACTCATAACGATTGAAAACAATGTTTTTGTTTGAGTTTGGGTTTGACCAATTCGTAAAAAAAAAAAAAAAAAAAAAACTAATTAAGACATGCGTGTCCTTCAACCTTAAACAATAATCTTTGTCAATTTTATTTTTCAGTCTTTATGATGGTGGATACTTGATCTATCTCTTACTGTTATATCCCCGGGCAACGCCGGGCTTTACCGCTAGTATATATATATTTATATATATATATATATATATATATATATATATAAAACAGTGTTGTGCGGCATTGTCATTTCAATACAGTACGCTAAATTTAGTTGTTTCATTCCATCGAATGAAGATATCTCAGTAGTAGAAAATCTGACTTACACCAAATCGGTTGGGATCCTGGTTTGATGCATTCGTATGTCTAGTCTCACTGAGGAGCTGTGATACTGTCTGCGAATGACATAATTGAGCACTGTTGAATGAGAAGCTAATTCTATAAACAACAGCCACCTGCGCTAATGCAGAGGTCTTCACTAAAATGAATAGAGCTCTTTGGCTGATTGGAATTTGTTTACATTCGTAAAAACAATACGCTAGATTTAGCAGTTTCATTCTGTCGAATGAAGATAGCTCAGTGGTAGAAACTCTGACTGACACCAAATCGAATGATTTTCAATCCTGGCTTGAGACATTAGGATGTCTAGTCGCACTGAGGAGCGGCGAAACAGTACTGTCTGCGAATGACACACACACACACACACACACACACACACACACACAAATATATATATATATATATATATATATATATATGTCATATCTCCATTCAAATATGTTTCATTGAATAATATAAACATATTATGTCTGTTTATTTTATCATAAGCAGTTTCTTGATGTTATAAAATTCATAAAGATAGCTCAGTGGTATATATATATATATATATATATATATATATATATATATATATATATATATCAATTTGTCGTTCCCCACTATAGTAATTTTTATGCCAAAGATCAATAAAATATGTTAATTAGTCTAATATTTTCCTATTTTTTTTTAAATGGCAGGGTTGTTAAATAAATTATATAATAGGAACTCACGTTATAAACCTCAAATAATCATTATAGCTATGTCCCTCGTAAAAAGAATTCTCAAACATAAATCTATCGAGATAGTTGTTCACACATAAAAAACTACCTACATTAATCTGAGATATTTTAGTTTTAAATCAAAAATTTAAAAATCAAATCACCTTATATGAAATATTAAATTTACACTATTAGCTTGAAGTTAAAATTAAAATAAAGGCTTCAATACAATAGACTACCCACAATGCACCAGTGACCTGTATATATAAATAGTCGAGCCTAAACCCAATGCATAAGGTCTGTGGATAGCGTTTAAACTTAACAATGAGAGTCGTCGCTGGGTGTTGAATTCTATATTTACATACGCTCTATATTGAGCAATTTAACCCATAAATATAGTATACCTTACAACTATATATATATATATATATATATATATATATATATATATATATATATATATATGGTGTATCAAATTATTTGTACAAACTTTGTGGACAGTTCCTGACACTAAAATAAGGTAAAATATCGTTGTACCTCAACACACCAACTCATAACAAATGTTCAAAATGGCTTCCGCTTGTTTCTACACGCACATGCACCCGTCGGATCATTGACTGGCGGAGTCTTTCAAATACTCCTACACAGTGTCGATTGGTTTAGCAGGCCACCATAAAACGTTGATGAATCGTCTTTGCATTAAATATCTCCTGCCTAGACCAATTGGTTTAGGACTGAGGGCGGGAAACGTGCAGGCAATGAAACCGTTGTCCTCTTCCTATCTCTATTTCATGATAGATGCATAGCGAACAGTGTTCTAAAATGTGCTGGAGCTTTATCATGCATGAAACACGTTTTCGTATTAGCAGAGATACATCCCCTAGCAGGTCTGGAAGTGTTTTCGAAATAATGTGCCTGTAGACAGCTCCTGTAAGACGTGCCGGGAGAACATATGGACTTACCAGACAGTCATCTGCAATTCCAGTTGACATATTAAGCGTAAACTGATGCTAGTACCTTGCCTGTATTGTACCATGTGGATTTCGATCTGCCTGCAAATTTAGGTTGTGTGAATATTTTATTTCATCTCTTCCAAATGATGCCTAATCGGTAAACAACATGGAAGAAACAAACAACGTATCGACATTTTGTGCAACAAACCATTAGCAAACGTTCTCCAGTGGTTATTGACCAGAAGGCGAAAGACCCTCCACATGTTGCAAATAATACGGATACAGGAGCTGCTCTTGAAGTACCCTCAATGAGATATTATGATACCTGAATCGTCTCCAACTGCCTGTAGACAGTATTCTCTCTGGTCAGAATGACGTTCATCCTTGATTCATAATTAGTAGTGGTACGGATTCTGTGTCAACAGCGCGTTGCTAAACAGCAGAAAATGTTGGATGTCTCGGCTTCTTTCAGTCTGAAAACGCAAACAAATATGGCTGTCCAGCCTTTCTTTCATTATCATTGATATGTAAAAATCATATCTGTCCGCTCAAAATATGAATATTCTGCCATTGTTAAACGAAACACTTCTCAGGTATCTCACTACTACACACCTTAAATGTTAAAGACAGACTAACCATATGTGCAGACGAATGACAAATATAACCTAGTCTAGATGGTAACACAGCGCCATCTACCGTAAAGTATAGTTAAACTTGTTATATACCGTACCTGTGAACACTAATGGTTATGTCCCAAACCTCATAAATATGTTGCCTAAGTAGGCCACCATTAACAGTGGTTTAGCTACTTTACGCTGCTGCTGAGTATTTTATTTTGTTGATGTTTTAAAGATTACCATTTCATTTCCAATCTCTGATTATTCATCATTCAGTAAGCCTTCCTAGATTACAAGAAAATTTAATAACTGAAAACGAATGATTTATCGACATATATATTTATATTGAGTTCTGTCCTTATTTTCCTTTGAGGAACCCTCCCCAAATTTTGCAAATCTATATGTGATACACCCTATATATATATATATATATATATATATATATATATATATATATATATATATATATATATACTATGTGTGTGTATGTGTGTGTGTGTGTGTGTGTGTGTATTAACAAGAAGATAAACGTTTTTTTTGAAACATGTATTTTTTTATTTTAAAATATATATTATACTCTATTTTCCCAAATTATGGAAATAAGAGTAGAAATATATTTTAAAAATAAAAAATTCTCATTCATCCTAAAATGTTTTCTGCTTATCTTCTTTTTTAAAATATACCCTTTCCTCTCGTTGGAATAACTATAAACTCTCCCATATATATATATATATATATATATATATATATATATATATATATATATATATATATATATATATATATATATATATATATATATATATATATATAATCAAAAGGCCACACAGCGTATTTTTTAAATTAGTTGATTTGCATTTAAAATAAGAAAATATTATTCTACATGTTTAAAAAAAAAACGTGAGATATAATTTTTCTCATTAGAAATTTTAATATGACAAAAAGAAAAAAGCATTTTCATTAAATTTTTCTCTCCCAAAATATTCTCCTTTAATCTTGATAGCTGCAGCACAAATTTTCGCCATGTTGTAACACTTTCTCAAAGTTTAAGTTTGATAATTGATTCCATTCTTTTTTTAATGACTCTAAGATTTCGCATTCATTTTTCTCACTCTTCTTTCAAGTACCTCCGATTGTAATATGTATATCACGTTCGTAATCTTTATTTAAAAAATGAATCTGCATTGTTGAGTTTAAGCCAAGAATTGTATATAAAAACGCAACATAATAAATGTTATTCTGTTACACCATGAACGACCCAAACGTCGTAATGATTTATGCATTCAATTGGTTCCAACTGAATTACAACGCGAAAATGATTTATAGAGAGTATCTCTGCGATGACGCGTCTTCTGCATGGTACCCGAATGATTTTTAATCATCATTTTGATTTGGTCCTCATCACACTATGATCACCATCTGCAAACTTCTGTCTTCCAGATTAATATTTCTCCTTCAGCGACTTGCGAAGCGCTTACAAAAGTACTCACTTATACTGCCATCTCCATAAACGGAACATAACTATCTTGATGTTTGTACAGAGAGTATTAAAAGAAAAATTATATCTCATTGACCTTCATTTATAGTTTTAACAATTAATATTCGTGATCCACACATAACTAAACTTAAGTAAACTTTATAATGACGCGGTGAAATGTCACCTTTCAGAATATGAATATATATCATAAATTTTCGTTAAAGGTGAAGCAAAATCATGTGTTCAAATGTCACCTACTGAAAAACACTACGAACGTTTGTTTCAACCATATATATATATATATATATATATATATATATATATATATATATATATATATGTATATGTGTGTGTGTGTGTGTGTGCGCCTGTGTATGTCTGTGGGTGTGCTTACAAACGTGAGTGTGTGTGTGAGTATATATATATATATGTATGTGCTTGGCCGTGTGTTTCCAATAAAAATCACGTATTCAACCTTAAATGGAAGCGTGTGCGCATATGGAACTTATATTTTTGTATATTTTAATTTATGTTTCATTCATTCTTTTTTATTTATTCCCATATGTAGTAATGTTTATCCTTATTTGTGGCTAAGTGGGTCTCGGTGAATAATTCTCTGCGTCTGTGCATTCAAATCGAATGAGAGAAAGAGATACAGAGAATACAATGAAAAAGTGAAAAGCAGTCTGTGTGCGCATGCGCATGCGCTTGCGTACACTGCGGACAAAAACCTCGTGGGCGTTCGCATTGCGAGAATGCCCCTCTCTCCGTGTCTTTTGATCTGTGCGGCTCTGTACTTTATTTTGTTGTCGCCTATTTGGGCGTGGAGATCGGGTGTTCGTCTGGATCTGTTAGATAATCGCCCGCTGAGAGCTACTCCGATGAGACAGCCTCATTTTTTTTTTATTATTCAGCATGTAATGCCAAATGTCGAACAATCGATCTGATTGCCGAAGATATCCGGAATGAAGAACGCTAGCAAAAGCAGACGGCATTTGGGCAAGAGACAGAAGAGTCAAAGAAGTACAAACACACAACAGACACAAAAAGAAAAAAAAAATGTAAAATATAAAAATGGCAAATAATAAAAAAAATAATAACACGGCTACATGAGGAATTTTCCAGACCGAAACTGAGTCATTCCTAACAGAGACCAGTATTTTTTTTTTTATCATAACCAATACAGAATTAGAAAGATTTTAAAAATAGATAGGCCTGTTAAAGCGCATAGCCACATAAAGAATGTAAAAAGCATGTACACCTCGGAAACGTAGTAAATAAAGACGGGAAGAAAGAATTGTAAGAAAGTATAAGAAATCTGAATTTACAGTCGTTAATGAGAAGAACAACTCAAGATACGAGTTACGAATTGTGGATGTTAAAATCTAGCAACTACATGAAATTTCAATATCTTGGAATTGTTACATCAGGGGACAGAAAAATGGACGCTATTGTCAGAAGACGCATTGGAATAGCATAAGCTGATCTACGAAAATTGAAGCATGAAAAATGTTACAAAGAATGTCTATCGGCTATATAATATCAATTCTACTATGGCAGGGTGAATAGAGGAAAATTCAGTAATGGAAGATTCGCTAACGGAAAATTTTGTGATTTTGACAAGTTACGAAAATTCGGTAACTATTATATAGAAAGTCGAATGAAAATTGATTCTAGGGCCGTTCGGGAGTGAGGCTTTGGAGGCTAAGCCTCACCCCCTATATTTTTAAATAACTGTAGATCATGGGGCACAGACAAAACCCCACTTCTATAATACAAGGGCCGTACTTGCAGAAGCGGAAATATTGAAGAGACTCGACCTCCTTCCCAAATACTTAATTTTTTTTTTTTTAACTATAGGGGTCTAGATAAAATTTTCTAGATAATGTTTTTGGGGGTAAGCCTCCCACTCTCCAATATTTTTAAATAAATATCTTTTAAATAAGTATATTATTTAATTGTTATACTCTATTCTTTTCAAGCAAATAAAAACGATTCATCTAAGTTCTTGTATCTTATTTTTAAATTATTATTTTAATAAAAATGTAGTAGATAAATTAAGTTTTAGATATTTTTTTTCTTTTTAAAGAAGGAAAAACTATATAGCGTCATTTCTATTTAAAAAGTATAAGAGAGATGTGGACCCAAAGTTGGGACCACGGAAGGAAAACACGGAACACGGATTAGAGGTAAGAAAGATATATTAAACAAAAAGGTTACAAAGATAGTGTAAGTGTAAGCGGAACTTACTATGTGCTAGTGTCCAATATTGGTAGTCGTACGTGGCTGATACTACGGTATTAGAATACTCTCTCTCTCTCTCTCTCTCTCTCTCTCAGAGTGTTATATCGCATACTTTATATAGTCCATGTTGTAGGTATGTTACGGTCTCACAAAATCCTCACTCCTGAACAGCCCTAAAATCAATTTTCCATCGACTTTTCTTCCATAGTTACCGAACTTTCCTACCATGTCAAAATTACCGAATTTTCCGGGTAACGGCAGTGCATGGCGGACTGTTAACTTATACAGGAAAAGAAAAGTTTAGACAACAGAGATATTGCTTTAGAGCAGAATATTAGTAATAACATGGATGGAGCTTGGAGACAATAAGGACTTTTTGACGAAAACGAAAAAAAAAAAATCCGCATAAATTCAGAAAGAGACAATAGAAACTTCTAGCACACATAAGGAGAAAATAAGTTTTGGATAATTTAACACTCATGGAGTATATTGAACATTATAGGGACATAGGATATCAATGAGGAACCTACAAAACGAAGTTCTGTAAATGGATGACAAAACAGCGAATGACACGGATAGTGCAAAGACTGCATGGCTAAGGGCTACAAGGGTTTGGAAGTCGGGTCGAAGCTTGATCAGCCAGGTCGCAATACATAAAGGAAGGACAACAAAACGGCATAGAAATATTACCTGAATAGTCATGGTTGGGTGGATACTGCTATTACGCTAAAAGCCAAGGTATTTCCTAGACTCCACGGTATGTGTGACTATCGATTGTGCAACCCACAGCATACGGCCACCCTGAGTATAATTTTCTCATATGTGCGTAACGAAAGGGTCACCATCGCGAAAAGAGTGACTCAGCACACCAAAATAAATTATAGTTTATACATTTGCATTGATTTTAATAGTTCATCCATCCACCACTGAGCCCTAGGTTGGATAATCGGGGCTCTCCACGTGTGCTTCTTATAATAAATAGATATAATAGGTCGGTTAATAAAATTTGAGAAATAAAAAGTCAACAACATGAAACCAATACTGGAAATAAGATGGATGATATTTATGATGTATTAGCCTTTTGACTAAATTGAAACAGAAAGAGAAATATTTCAAAGTCGGTCTTTTCGGTCACGCCTGTGTCCTTTTTCAATGAGACAAGGAATAAATAAAGTAGTGGGAATTATTCTTCCGAGCAATGTTTTTGTTGATGCTTAAATGTTGAGAAAACCCAAATCCAGGTTTAATCCCTCAATGTGTGATTTTATTTTGAAAATATATTTCAACTCCGATCTGCATCTTTCTGCTCGGCTGTTGAATAAAAACTCTAAAAGTAAGCATCTGATGCCATCAATGCTATGGAACGGTGGGTTGAGTTGTGCAGCGACAGGATTTCTGTTTTTGTTTGATGATTTCTTTCAAAGCTTTCTTTTAGTGCTTCAATTTAGCAAACAGGCTTATATATAATAATTATCATCAATCTCTTTGCCACTATTGTTATGATTTACTTGGCTTTTTATTCCTCAAATTTCATTAACCGGCCTATTAAATCTCTCTTTCTCAATCCGTCTCTCTCTCTCTCTCTCTCTCTCTCTCTCTGTCTTAATAAATGTTTTGTATCTGCCAAACTTTTTCCTTCGTTGTGGATAAATTGGTCATATTTCATGTTGTGTAGCCAAAAGATATCATCTCACATGCGTTGTCAGCAGTGGGTGCGAGCAGGAAAAATAAGTATACTTAGAGTTAATCAATCTGGCTGGAAACTAAATTGAATGCCTGTAAACTCAGAGATCCCTGTGAAAGCTACGTAAAATAATGCGTGATATTTTAAAATCATAAATATAATAATATGTGATATTTTAAAAACATACTTTTAATAATCCAGAATTTATTGCTATTTTTTTTATTTTTGGAAGGTTGCATGGGACAACACAACCATATTTATGGCCAATTTATTAACATGTATTTGTGCAACACGCTCTCCTTGGACGATTTTCAATAACGCAGCAGATCGATGAAGATCGCTTCGATCTCGGATCTGCTTTTTACCAGGTTGTGATTTAAGTTTAATCATGAGGAGGCCAAGATAGAATAGTAGCAGATATTTTCGTGTTGGACTTGTGCAATTAGGACGAAGACATATAGGGAAAACATAACACTCGAATAAATTAAATAAAAGTAAACACTTTTCTTATATCAGTCCTTCGTACAATTATGGTTATATCAGAGTTCGCATGAAATTGATTATCAGCCCAAAACACGCATCTAAAACGGAAGTGATATTATTGTTGACTTGGTAAAGTTTGGTGTGCGGTCTTGGTAAAGTTCGGTACAAGGCTGAAGATGAGAGTGTCACGTGGGGTATAGCACAACCGGTAGCTGGGGCAAACTCTCTGTTATCTTTCTCTTGTCTCCGTCTCCGTCTCTTCTTCATCTCTTCACTCTTCTGCTTAATTCGCTTCGCGCATTCGTATTTATGGACGTTTGCCCAAACTGACGAAGTCAGAGAACTCGATAATTCTAGAGAATTCCCTTCTTCCACTCTCTCATATTCTTACCTCTCACTAAATGTCCTCAGTAACCGTGGGTGACTTATCCACCCCCTCCTTGTATTTCAACTCAACTTTTGCCCAGGGGAATCGATTCCAAATTCGTTGTTTACGAAAAATGAAATTTTTGCTTTACGGCTTTCATTTTCAACTGTGTGTCAATCAACATTACCCCTTAAGTATGGGTTACTTTTCCATTGTTCAAAAACCTCGACATACAATTCAAGACATTTATGTGGGAATTAAATCCTCAATTCTCCTACGGATTTTAGGTATTAACCCTTTTCGTTTCAATGTCTCAGCACATAACACTCTTTTATATTTTAACAAAATTTTCTTCAGTTTTACCGCGGCAACAACAAATAGTATTACAAACAAAATAACAACCACTTTTGCGAAAGTATATGTGTCCATTATAAAAAAGGTCATTAAATTTAACTGGCATAAAATGTCTATTGTTTTTAATAATCCCTGTTTAAAAGAACGTTTACTACATATGTACAGCACTAAGTAGAAGCGTGTACTCTATGAAGCCTCTTAGAACCCGAAATATGTTTAAGTTCCAGGTAAGCTACAAAGAGTTGATAAGCGGTAAAAACGATGTCCATTCTTCAATCAAGCGAGCTGGCCATGCACACACACACACACGCACGCACTTGCACAAGCACACGGGCAAAAAACACGCACGTCACAAAAAACTTCGACATAAATTATACATATTGTAATTCGAAGACAATATGAACCATCCAAAAACAATGACAACGAAGCCATTAACACGTCATCTATGAACAATAAATATAATGATAATGTCGACAATAAAGAAACCTCCCCCCCCCTTTAAAACGAACAAAAGAAATACTTCGGTGAAATTATTAGACACAGTGGTAGGGAAGGGAAGATTTGTTTTTTTAAAATTCACTGTATGTTGTTCTTAATGTTCTTTGTGAAAATTCCCCAATGCCCTTCATTCAGGCGACATTCTTATTGATGGCGGACATTTACAAGATCTAGTCATTGATAAGTTATATATTCACTTCCGTTCTCTAAGGATTTACCATACATTAGGAACAGAAAACGCGAACAATTTCTAGCCAAATGAATAAACAAAAGAAACATCCTAGAAATTGTTTAAAAACAAAACGAATGAAACAGTAATCTGAAGAATTTTGTGCGTTTTGTATATTTTTTTTATTTGTTTTTCAATATTGTGAAGGAGGAAGAAATTTATATTGAACTATGTATGTAAAATGATAGACTAACGTTGGTTAGTGGGTGATCAGGGACGAGTTTCTGTGTAGAATTCAGGTGACATCAGGTAATACAAAGTGGGGAACTTTACATATTGTGTATTTTAAAACATCCTGATTGATTTACAAAGGCCTTTAAATGCAAACTCAATAATTACCCATTAAAATTCTAAAAGTAATAACTGTTAATAAATTATTTCTTAAATTTAGTGTTAAATATAGATAGAAAAAATAAAAACAATAGTAAAATATTTCCCATGAAACCATGACAATTAATAACAATCGTAGAATTTGAACCATAAATATATTCAAATAATAACCATAGTAGAATTTTGACCATAAAACATTACAATTATTAAAATAGTAAAATTTATATATATATATATTATGAAATGGACAAAGTCCGACAATTATTTAAAGACATTTTTTTGTTTAACATTCTTTTTATAGATACAAACATTTAAGTAAATGCTCTGTTTAGAATAAACAATATTAAACAACATTTACCGGCCTGAATGTCCAAGAAATTTTCATAGAAAATATTCGTCCTTCGACAGGATTCAAACCTGTATCCTATACGGAACCGTCATTTAGTTTGACGTGCCTTTACCAATTTGGCCACGAGGGATCGTGCAGTTAGCGAGGTCGTTTTTACTGTATTTGAACTTCAATTTTCTATGAATGCCTTATACTTAAATATACTTAAATATTCAAATACTTAAATATTTGTATCTATAAAAAGAATGTTAAACATAAAAATGTCTTTAAATAATTGTCGGACTTTGTCCATTTCATAATATGTATATCTTCGCTATGGTATCTAGATTTTATGTATTTAAGAGCAGGTTTACATTGGCGTCAGGGTCTCATCAATTTACAGTTGAATTGGTACCATGCTTTCGAGTCAACTTTGAACTTCAATACTTTAAATTCAGTGTCAGACGTTATTTAGGGGTATCTTGATAAATCGTCTTTTGTTCTCGATCCTTAAAAATGTTTTTCTTTTTTCATATTCTATCACATTCAATAACAATTTTAGTCAGTCTGGCTTTAGTGTCTTGCAGTAACTATTTTAACTACGAAAAAAATGTACACTATTTACATTACTCGGTCTACTGCCCTCATCTCTGTTGCCATATTTATCACAACGTTTCGGCCGTTGTAGGCTCCGGCTTTCTTCAGTTGGTTGGAATGTCGAACTGAACCCTTTATTTCATTCGCTGGAGTAGACTGTTCTAGTTCCACGTGCCATGTTTGAATAATATAAATAGTGTACATAATACCTCATCTCAAAAATATAGACAGAAAAAATTGTGATGCTGACCATCTTTCGCAACAAGAAGGAAAATGGAATTTAGATATTATTTATTTGCATATTAGTTCCTTTATATGTTTCATTGAATATTACGGGCAAGGAAAATGATTTTTAAGTTTTTGCGTGTCTTCACAATCATTGTCTTATGAGAAAAAAGAGTTTGTCATAACTGCCTGTAGATATTATGATCCCGAGCGCGTTCGATAAATTCTTTATCTAATTATCCGTTAATTTTCGTTGTTGGTATAATCTTGGGCTGGTATTCTATGCTCTGTTGCATAGAATTAGTAATAAGGAAATTAGAAAAGCCGAATAAAAAAAAATGGGCATCCTCCTTGTCTGCTGCACTCAAAGAAACACACACACACAGATATATATATATATATATATATATATATATATATATATATATATATATATATATATATATAGTAAAGTACTGAAGGGTTTGATGATCCGTGTGGATAGTTTAAAAGAGGATGTGATCCTGAGTACTCAATGTAACAGCAGAGCAAATATTAATTAAATAATTAAAAGACAACTTTATATATATAAATTGGAATTTAAGTCATTACCCAGCGGCGACAGTCTGTTTCATGTTTAAACGCAATCTTCCGGTTATTAAAACAAACTGTCACCGCTCGATGGTGGCATCAATTGCTAATTTTATATCTCCATGCACTCTAGCCCTAATAATATTTTACCCGATAAATATAGCATACCTTCAGGTGCTGAATACATTCAGAAATGTATTCAACACCTGAAGATTACAGGTTTGCATGAAACTCCGTGTCGTCCTATCGATGTTATATTATATATATATATATATATATATATATATATA
>CAHIKZ030000058.1:2320000-2327500 GCA_903632075.3 Acanthosepion pharaonis
AAATTCATCCATAGCTTGGTTATAAAAGGTGAAGCCATAGAATTCCGAAGAGGGAAGTATAACGAGCAAATCTGGAATTGGAACTTGGCTCTCTCTTTAACAATTCCGAGCTATTAACTATTATAGCACTCACAAATCCAAGCCTTTGATCTAAAATCTTTAAGAAAGCCTTGATAAACCAATGGCATCCTCGCTTTTGTATATAAACACGTTCGAAAAAAAATATCGTACATTGTGTCAAACGACGAAATGTGTCGGGTTGGAATGGTTACGAGAGAAAGAGAGAGACTTAGATAGATAGATAGATAGATAGATAGATATGAGTAGACTTAGATTTGAACATTAATATACAGACATTTGAACATAAAAAATAGATAGATATTCGCATGCATTCATTGCAATCGAGACTGCCCCTTCCTTGTGTGACCGTGCAGCCGTAACAAATGCCGCATTGACCTCAGCAGCTGAGGCATAAAACGCCAATTACAAGTTTTTTTTTCGAAACTGACAGACGTCACAAAAAACACACACACACACACACAACATATATATATATATATATATATATATATATATATATATATATATATATATATATATATATATATATATATATATATATATATATATATATATATATATATATATATATATACAGTATAACCCGGATATAAGAGAGTTGTCGGGACCGGAGAAGAAGTCTCTTATATCCGGGTTTGGTCTATTATATACATTAACACAGGCTCTAATTTGGGACCAGAAAATCTCTCTTAAATCCGGGTTTCTCTTATATCCGGGTTACACTGAATATATATATATATATATATATATATATATATATATATATATATATATACAGTGACAGAGGGAGAGCAAGAGAGAGAAAGAGAGAGAGAGATGATGGAGATGGATAAGAGAGAGGGAGCATTTAATTCGATTGGAAATGTTATATTGTATGGAAATAGATTTCTAAAAGTTTTGCCTTTATTAAGTAAGTTCAATGCCATCTTTTTATTCTATCGCACTTCTCGCTTGTGGAACTCTCTTCCGGCTTTTCGGTTTCCAGACAATATTGACATTTGAAAATTCAAATGCAATCTCAGTCATTATGTAATGTCTTCTAAATTCTTCTTTTATTGTTCTTTCTTCTTATTCTTACGCTTTTATCCTATTCTCTAACACTCAGTCATTCCTTGCATCTTAGTAGATTTATTACCTTACTTAGGGTGAAATTATTAAAAAAAACAAAACAAATCTCTTCTGTTTAAATGTATATCCCAGTTTGTTAATATCTATCTATCTATCTATGTCATTTTAACACCACTCATATTTATCTGTTTTTTTTTTCTATAGTTGACATTTCTAGATGTAACGGTAAGTTCCCTTGTAAAAATATCTTCTATCGGACATCTCACTTGTGGAACTCTTTTCCGGCTTCTGACTTCCCAATCAATATTGATCTTCCAAAATTTAAATCCACTGCCAATCTTTATCTTCTATATCCTATTTACTTAATTCTTGTTCTTTTATTGTTCTCTCTCATTTTTAGTGTTTTTCCTCATATTATGTAACACTCAGAAACCTCTTAGTGAATGTATTGTCTTGCTTGGAGTGAAACCTCAGTCTGTTCAAAGGTATACCTCACTCTGTTAATATCTATCTATCTATCTATCCATCTATCTATCTTAAAATCTATTTATCTATCTATCTCTTTTCACATTTGAGATGGTTAGATGAACCGTAAGTTCTATGCTAACAGTATCTTCGATTTGACATCTTGCTTGTGGAACATATTCTGATTTCTTGTTCTTGTTAACCTTGATCTATACAAATTTAAAAGGAGACCCGATCGTTATCGTATGTTTTCGTAATTGTTGTTTTTTATCTGTCCATAATAATGTTTATTTTTCTCATATTATCTAATGATAGAGCCTCTTGGTGGCTTTACTGATTTGCTAGGTGTGAAATCTCACTCTCTTTAATTATATATATCAGTCAGTTAATATCTATCTATCTATCTATCTATCTATCTATCTATCTATCTATCAGTTGACAGTTCAAATGTACCCCTCATATCTATCTATCTATGGATTTTTACAGTTGAAATGGTTAGATGTAACCGTAAGTTCTACGTTAACAGTTTCTTCTATTGCACTTCAGTAAATGGCACCTTAAGAAAATCATAAATCGGATTGAGCCTGGTGAGTGGAATTTCGGAATTATTTAGAAGTCTTTGATTGTTGTGCTAGCAGGTGAGTCTCAAGCCATCGTGGCTAAGAGTTTGAGCGTACTTCCAGATCACACGCACTCTTCCAGAAATTTCCGCTCCGCATAATCGTAGTATAAACCTCTCGAAAACGAGAAGTATCTGTAGTTTTAACATAACTAACATATATCTATCCCCCAGACTAGCCTGCTTAACGTTATATGAATGATTTTCAATTGGGAAGATAACCCTGTGAAAGCAATGGAGCAGTCAAGTGTCCGATGATTTTAAAAAATCCTATGAAACCGACTTGAAACAAATCCGAAATTTTTGTTTAGCTTTTTTTCTAAATACTTACATTTTTATACTTATTTTAAACATGTACCTGCTTTTGTAATATGTGTATAGAGCCAAAACCAGGAAGTTAAATACCGCCGAATACTACGGTCTGACGCAGTGACCGTTGGATTGGCTGTTTCCGCCATATTTTATTTCCGGTGATTGGTGCTGCTATGATGCAACAATACGTGTGTCATTACCTCCGCTGCATTAATTTGCCTACATTTACCGGCGGGGTTTTAACGCAAGAGCAGCCAGCCCGTAAAGATATCAGGGAATAGGGTGCAGCGAAAAGAAAAGCTTAAGAACATTTGTGAGAAATACAAGTGCGACAGAAATACATCCCTCATATAGCCACCCAGTAATATTTGCAACGTAGTGGCAATGGTGTCTTCATATCTAGCTAATGTCTTACCATTATGTGGGAAGTATTTCTAGGAGGTATATATTGGAGGTATTTATGCTGCACCTTGTATATAAAGTCATTTTTTTAAAGAACTTTGATAAAACCATGAATATATTTCTAAGATTGTACTCCCCTTTACAAATCTCAAAATAGAACGTATTTAGTTCTGAAGTAATCGGGTCATGTGCATGTCTGCCTGCCTTAAATGTGGCTTGCTGTAGTTAAATCAATTTTTCGGGGTTTATTTTATTACATTGAATTACTCACATTGTTCGTATGGCGTTTTGTTTAGGAACCAAAAATAAGATGTCAACTTTCAGTGTTTTATCATCCCCATACTATGAGGTCATTCTCATTAAGTTACAGTTGGTAAGGCCAAAATCAGTTCCACATGACTTTGGCTTTCCAAATTCCAAAGTTAATTTCTCGACCTACTCTTTTGAAAATATATATGCGCCGTCCGGAATAATTTTGCCGGTGGGAATTTTTTCAGTTTATAAAATACCCAGAACTATCAAACAATCGTAATAAATGGATGCTCCCTCAGGGTGATGCAATGACTTGATCGCGTATTAGGACTTCAATTCAACTCGGACCTCAGGTGCAATTCGTACATACGATTCATCGCTATAGATGCCTAAAAAATGTCCAATTCCCTGTAGCTCTCCAGCAAGTACCTGACATCTGGTGCTATCGTCTACCTTGACAAGTGCCAGATCAGACCAAAAATAAGGCACTGCTGTCAAATATGGACAGGAGCTACGAATTCTTCACTTTCTGGTCTTGATATTGTCCAAAAGTGTCCCCGCTGTCAAATTATTTTCTATCCTGCAGCTTTTTTATCACAGATGAAACGCCGTGAAATTTTCTCTCTATTGTTATTTCCGTCGTAAGAGTTTAGGCGAACTACATTTCTTAGTTCCACTAATTATAACCTTCGTATTTCATTGGAGATTTCCCTCTAGCATCTTATTTCCACCAACCGAATACCAAGAGGGTGCTTCCACGATCGCTACATTCTTAACCTTTTTAAGAGTAGAGTTATCCATTATCTTCCTCGTATGAACTATGCCTCTTACTTTGTAACTTCTAGCTCGAGTGCTCCCAGCCATGGCAAAGGGTGAACTTCCTTGTAAAAAAATAGAAAGAAAAGCGTACTGGTTTAATTATTGGGTGAATTATCTTTTAACTTTTATATTCAACGATAATTCTTCTGCCACCATTTAATTTAAAGACACTTTAATATACGTAGGTCCTTAATTTCCGTACGAACAATTATTTTTATTTCATCGGTGACTTTCACTGGGTTTCGCAATTAATTTCGATTATTTCCAAATTTATTTCTAAGTTATAGAATTGTTATCGTACAAGAAAATTTGTCGCAAATAATCACGTAGAAAAATCGCCGAAATTAATCGCTTTAATGAAAACTTGGGAATCAAAAATGTCAAGATTTTTGGTCCTGAATAAATGCAGAACAAAGTTAATCATGAGAAAATTATTTGAAGAAAAATAAACGTACCGAGGATCAAAGGTATTAATTTTTTTTTCTTGCCGGCATTTTGTATTTTATCAGCTAATGGTAGGGGAGATAATTGCATTTGAGACTTTTAGTCGAATTCTTCTCCCGTGAAAGATCGAGATAAACACGTCTATCTGTTAAAACAAGAAATTTTCTGTTAAATCAATCGACAATGGAAGAATATTTGTTGTACAAAATGAACGATTTCCATGATTAAGCTGTAGAAATATAGATATATTTTCTCATATAAACATAACAAACTGTTTCTTTATTATCAACGGAGAAATCTCCATCCATTTTGATAATGAAGAACTAAATGGACTGACGTTCTTACATACTTACAAGTGGTTTTTAGTTTCAAGTTTGACTCGAATAACTATTATGATACAACGAACAATTTCGGCGAGAGATGTTTGCCATGAAATTGAGCTATAACAAGTAGCAAAGCCAACAGTCTGTCAGCTATTACTAATGACGACGAGTAAATGATGATTGCTTCTCTAACCAAGTTAGAAGACGCCCCCACCCCGCGTCAAAATCTGATTTCAATTGCGTAATTAAAAGTCGAATAACAAATCATGCCAGATAATTTTCTCGCCAGAATCCATCACACACGGAATCCATCTTGCTCATTTAAAATCTACTATTCGTCCGTACATTGAATATTACAGCCATATCAGGTCTGGAATTGCTGCTAAATGTCTCGATATTTTCAACAAAATCCAGAGAATCATCTGTCATGTTACCGACCCTGACCTGGCATCTAGACATTAATTTTTCCCCCTCCACAATAGTTTGGTTCCCCTCTTCTTTTTCTATGAATTTTGTCATAGCGTTTATTCTAATGGGCCTCTCCTCCGTGGTATCTCGAGCGCATGAATTTAAGCGCAGTACTAGATTGGTAACTAGGTCCCATCGTTTTACCGTTGAATTAGCTAGATTTTACCTTACGTGAAACTCTCTTCCTGTTTCTTGCCTCTATGTCACCTACGATCTTCAAAATGTCAAATGAAAGTCAATCGCCATTATCTTTCTTCCTGGATCCTTTTCTTATTTTATCATTTCTCCTCATAAGTCTTCTCTTTCTCTTTTACTCACAGTATCCGCTGGCGTCTTAGTAGCATTATTGGTTTGCTTGGGCTGAAATAATTTCAAAGAAATAGACGACTATACAGTAATACCTATCCCAGAACCACTCTCGACTTAGGACCTCATAAAGCGACGACACTTATAGGATAATCGAATAGGTTCCATCTATGGGCAAATAATGACCCACCTCACACAAAACACTATGTAAGTGCAAAAAATCATTTTTATATTAAAAATGCCAGTAATATATTTTAAGACATTTTTATGCTCATACGCTATTTTTATAGATACAAATATTTAAGTAAATGCTCTGTTTGTAATAAACAGTATTAACAACATTTACCGGCCTGAATGTCCGAGAAATTTTCATAGAAAATTTGGGTCGTCCGACAAGAATTGAACCTGTATCCTATAATGAAACCGTCATATAGCCTGGCGTGCTTTTACCGATTGAGCCACAGCGGAGCGTTTCGGTCAGCGGGTTCGAATTTGCTGTTTTTAAACAACAATTCTCCATGATTTCCTCTCATACATTCATATCTCATCGACGGTAAATGTTGTTAATACTGTTTTATTGTAAACAGAGAATTTACTTAAATATTTGTATCTATAAAAAACGTATAAATATGAAAACTGTCTTAAAATAATTGTCGGACTTTGTCCATTTCATAATATATTTTATGTAAAAAGGGGAGAGTCAGTAAGGCTTGGAGTTTATGCTTATCTGTCGACAGTTGACCGAAGTCACTGGTGTTGATGGAGAAAGCCTACACTGTATGTATGCATTGTGTGTGTGTATATATATATATATATATATATATATATATATATATATATATATATATATATATATATATATATATACACACACACACACACATATATATATACATATATACACACATATATATATATATATATATATATATATATATATATATATATATATATATATATATATATATATATATATATATATATATATATATATATATATTTACATATTTTAAGACTTTTTATGTTTACATTGTTTTTAACTTATCCGGCCACAGAGTAGTGTTCAGTTAGCAAGGTCAAATTCGTTAAGGCACATCAGGCTAAATGACGGTTCCATATAGGATACAGGTTCGATTCCTGTCGGAGGGCGAATATTTTTCTATGAAAATTTCTCGGACATTCAGGCCGGTAAATGTTGTTTAATACTGTTTATTATAAAGAGAGCATTTATTTAAATATTTGTATGTATAAAAAGAATGTATAAACATAAAAGTGTCTTAAAATAATTGTCGGACTTTGTCCATTTCATAAGATATTTTATGTAAAAAATTTATAGTAACATTAGCATTTTAAAGTAGCATGACCCCCCCCCCCACCAAAATTTTTATCTATAACTGAAGGCGTACAATTGCGTGCAAAATATATTTAGTTGAAGCCATATGGACGCTGACCAAAACCGGGGTGGGCCTGTCGGGGTTTGTGTTCCTTGATAATTCTAAATCTACAATAAGTATTTTCTTTGTTTTCGGACAGGAAAATTTAATACTTTCCATTTTTGGAAGTCCATTACTTTCTACTTTAAGGGAATCGTCCTCCCAAATTCTTCTTTCTCATATTGGTATCTCACACCAATCCCCTTAGAGGGCGTCAACAGGTTTCCCTTCTTTCTCATAGTGGTATCTCACACCAATCCCCTCAGAGGCGTCAACAGGCTTCCCCTCCTTCTTATATGTTTACCTTCGCCCACCGCTCACGCCACCACTCAGCCAATGACGTTCGGCAGCGCCAGTGTTTACAATTATCGCTCAAAGGAAAAAAATTATCTTCCATTTATTTCTTCTTTCTTTCCCTTCCCCGAGCAGACCTCCCACGACTCGTAGTGTGGTCCCTAATCTCTATCTTAACCGAATGTCACCTGAACTTTATCAATCGAGATTTTTG